>MASP02000471.1:0-46997 GCA_001693025.2 Colletotrichum lindemuthianum | reverse complement strand
TGAGAATATCTGGTATATATACCTTTAACGTAAGGTATCACTTTACCGGATGTAGGTCTCAATCCTACCTACCTCGTTACAGAATATAATATTATACTCTTTCTATCTTTTAATTTACTTATATCTGGAAGATAAACCTTACAAATTAAAAGTAGTATAGTAAGTATATTATATAGAATCTAAGAGATTATAATAATAGTAATATAGTAATTACTTATAAGTGCTAAATAGCTTTTTTATATACCTATTTATTACCTAGTCTTTTCTAAACTAGTATAGAAGACTAGTAAATAGGTTAAGGGAAATTAACACTCAATAAATTACAGAAGAATAGGAAATTCAGAATAATATCTGAAAACAGTACTGATATTAGTCGAAATAGTGATAAAGATAGGAAGTTCTGATTCTACTGAAGGTGGGAAGCTTCTAGGTATATCTATCAAAATAGAGTTTATTTTCAGAAACGTTAACCTTATATATAACGGATAAACGGAAGCTGTTGACGCATAGGCTACTATATAATCTATTTATTAAATTTTCTGATATTACAGTTTAACTAATATAGAGTATAACTTATAAAGATTATATAAATTAAACTCTAATAATTTATTTACTAGAATAAATAGAAAATATAAGGTTATAAGAGTAAAGTAGAATGCTTAATCCTTATTTACCGAATATCGGGTATTTGGAATAAAAAGAGTAATAGCAAAATAGCTATAACTTTAATATCCCCCCGTGAGGTATAAAAGATAAATATCTTTTATAGCTTAAAAAAGGCAGTAAAAACACTAAGAACTATATAGGAAAAATAGAGAAAATAAAGGTCTGAGAAACCTAAAACTATAAAAAGTATAATGAAAACGACTTTAGAAGAAAGAAAGGAAAGATTTAAAAAACCTGAAATCTTATATAGGTAAAAAGGAAAAGATTATTCTTCAGAAAATAGATAATTAGTATTATTTTCTTTATGAGAGGGTCGAATACTATTCTTAATATTATTCTGTAAAATCCTCTTAATAATATTATTAAATTTAACTTAGCTTAAAGGCTTCGTTAAAAAATCAGTAATATTATTATTTATATTGATATGATAGAGATTTATTATATTATCTTTTATAAGATTTCTAATATAATAATAATAAATATTAATATATTTAGCTATTTTATAGAATTTAGTATTTTCAGTAAGCTTTTTAGCTAATTAATTATTAATAAAGATAATAAGCTTATTAATAATCCTAAATTCTCAAGATTTATTAATAAGATTATAGTTATTAAATAAGTAAATAGCTTCTTTAGCAGTATCTGCTAAAGCTATAAATTTAGCTTTATAAGTAGATAAAGTTACTATTTTTAACTTAGTTAAATTATCGCTAATAATATTATAGAAATCCAGGTAAAATGTATAAGCTGAAGTGGATTTTCTATTATTAATATTTCTTACTTAATCTGAATCTATAAACCTAAATAAATTAAAGATACTAATATTATTATAGCTATGAATTAACTTAAAATTGGGGTTCTTTTTCAAGTAACTTTATATTCTATTAAAAGTAATAAAGTATTTTTAGAATAGTTTGAAGAAAATCTAGAATAGGTAGTAACAGCTAGAGTAATATCTAGCTTAGTTTTTAAGATTAAATATAATAAAGCTTCTACTTCTTTTTGATATTTTAATATCTGTTCCTTAGAAGTATTATCCTTAATCTTCCAGAATTTAGATTTATTATCTATAAATATATTAAAACTATAGAGATCTTTTTTATTGAATTTAGTAAGACTCTTATTAGTATATTGAAACTGATTTATTTCTATAACTTTATTCTTTCAGTTAATAATTAAGTTATTACCTAAAAAAATATTAGATTCTCCTAGATTTTAGACTTTTATATCTTTTTTAAGATTACTATATATATACTTAGAAGTAGTAGAATTATAAGCCTCTAATAGTATATTATTAATATAATATACTAAAATAGCTAAATATTTACTTTTATTAACAGTAATATTAAGTATTAAGACTTCTTTATCATAAGGAGAAATTTTAAAACTAATCTTATATAAGTATGAAGGGCTGGCCCCACAGGGGCGTAGCGTTGCAGCTAATAACGTCTCAGCCTTCAGTATACGTGTGCGCGCGCGGGCGCATACGAACAGTACTACCAATTGAGCCATATCGTCAAAAGGTACGTAACAACAAGTTACCACTTATTGTCTGGCTGCATTTAAGTAAGGTGTTCCTGTTGAACTAGTATAGAAGACTAGTAAATAGGTTAAGGGAAATCAACACTCAATAAATCACTGAAGAATAGGGAATTCAGAATAATATCTGAAAATAGTACTAATATTGGTAGAAATGGTGATAAAGATGGGAAGTTCTGATTCCACTGAAAGTGGGAAGCTTCTAGGTATATTTATTAAAATAGAGTTTATTTTCAGAAAGGTTAACCTTATATGTAACGGATAAACGGAAGCTGTTTTATATACAGGCTACTATATAATCTGTTTATTAAATTTTCTGATATTAAAGTCTAATCAATTTAGAGTATAATTAATTAAGGCTATATAATCTTAACACTATTAATTGATTTTATAGGGTAAATAGAAAATATAGAGTTATGAGAGTAAAGTAGAATACTTAACCTTAATTTACCTAATATAGAGTATTTAGAATACAAAAAGTAAAAGTAAAATAGCTATAACTCTAATATCCTCCTATAAGGTATATAAGATAAATATCTTTTAAAGCTTAAAAAGGTAGTAAAAAAGTTAAAACTCTAAAAACTATATAGGAAAAATAGAGAAATTAAAAAGTCTAAAAAACCTAAAACCAAAATAAATATAAAGGAAAAGACTTCAGAAGAGAGAAAAGAAATGTCTTAAAAACCTAAAACCTTATGTAGGTAAAAAGAAAAAATATATTCTTCAGAAAATAGATAATTAGTATTATTTTCTTTATAAGAAGGTAGAGTATTATTCTTAAAGTTATTCTGTAATATCCTCTTAATAATATTATTAAATTTCAGTTAGCCTAAAAGCTTTGTTAAAAAATCAGTAATATTATTATTCATATTAATATAATAGATATTTATCTTATTATTTCTAATAATATTCTAATATAATAATAATAGAAATTAATATATTTAGCTTTTTTTAAGAATTTAGTATTTTTAGTAAGCATTTTAGCTGATTAATTAATAGTAAAGATAATAAACTTATTAATAACTTTAAATTCTAAAAACCTATCAATAAAGCTATAGTTATTAAATAAGTAAATAGCTTCTTTAGTAGTATCTACTAAAGTTATATATTTAGCTTTATAAGTAGATAAAACTACTATTTTTTACTTAATTAAACTATAGCTAATAATATTATATAAATTCAGGTATAACATATAAGCTGAAGTGGATTTTCTATTATTAATATCTCTTACTTAATCTGAGTCTGTAAATCTAAATAAATTAAAGATATTAATATTATTATAGTGTTATAGCTAGCTTTAGGTTTAGCAGAAGTAAGTCTATTAGTAGTAAGTTGAGACTATAGTATATAGGTAGTAATATTATTATAATACTAATAAAATTAGATCTTTAGAGCTTACAGTAATTAGGTGTAAATGTAATAAGAGGATTGACAGATAAGGTTAGAAGTATCTAAAGATAATTATAAAGTTAATTACTGAAAAGCTATAGACGTTTAATCTTAAGTATACTTAAGTTTATCTTATATATAAGTTCCAGCTGATTAGTATATTTCTTTAGTTATTCTGAATTATACTAATCTAATATAATCTATTAGCTTCTAATTCATACTAAATTATATTAATTCTAAATAATCCTTATTTTATTATTATGTAATTTGTATTATAGTTTTTCTATATTAAGTAGAGTTCTTATTATTTCTATATTATTCTCTATATAAAGATTCTGTAGCTACTAAATATCCTGTGGGGTATCTCTTAATTCTATAGTTCTAATAAATTATAATATTAAGTTTCCCCTCTGAAAGTTTTATCCTCAAGACTAATATAAGTATAAAATAGCCTCTAGATAGAGTTACTAGTTATTTTATATTCTTCTATTTTTTTCTACTGTTAATACTATATTACGTTATATTTAAAAACTTAATTTCTGTGAAAGTTATCAGGCTTAAATTAAATAAAGCTGTTAAGTATTAGGTTTTCTTATTAATTACTAAGGTTATAATATAATACTATATTCTCCTTATTTCTAATATAATTATTTATATAAAATAGACCTTACTAATTTAAAATAGTATAGTAAGTATATTATATAAAGTCTAATAGATTATAATAGTAGTAATATAGTTAATACTTAAAAGTGCTAAATAGGTTTATTTTCTATATATATATTATTAACTTTACCTTTTTAGTAAATTATTACTTTAAGGAGTAAAAGAAAATAGAGTAAGAAGAATAAGAGATTAAGGAGGCTCTTAGGGTTTTATAGATATAGTTAGTAACTACTTTAGGTTATTTAACTTATCTTTAAAAATAAAAGAGGTTTCTAAAGGAGTATAGTTCTAATTTAATTTATTAGGGAATATAGTTAGTAGATAAGTGGGAGGTAGAGAAGTTATTTTTAGAAGTGTAGAAGTTATATATACTTTAGGATTTATCTATATAGGAGGCACTTAATAAGACTAACTAGTTTCTACTTAGGATAAATTTTAATTTATTATCTCTTATTATAAATAATACTTCTGGAGGTATTAATAGTTAGTTTAGAATTTCTTATTCTTTAGAATACAGTATTCCTAGATATAGAAATATTATATCTTCTTGAGATCTTTTATCTAGTTAATACTTAGGTTAAGAATATTAAATATAAACTGGTTTATTAATCTAGATTATAGGTATTATAGTTTGTTTATTAGTTTATTATTTCTAGTATTTTTAGAGTTATTTAAAGTATTTAACGTTAAATATTAGTTCCTATATATTTCCTATATAACTATACTCTTTCTATTTAATAAAATCTTATATTTCTATATTATCTTATTAATTAATATAGTTAATAACTTACTTTACTTCATATTTTTATTTTAAATTAACTTTAATATAATCTTTTATATAGGATCCTTTTAGTATTGGATTAAGAAGTAAAATATAAAAGACTGGATAATATCTTATAGTATCTAGTAGTAATAGTTTATAGTTAATATTCGAGATTTTACAAATAATTTTAAATAGTCTGAATTTCTTAAAGTCTAATTTATCACTTAGTTATTTAATCTTAATATTTTATCTAATAAGATAGATTTTATCTCTCTCCTTAAAGATTAGTTTTCTAATTCTTAAAGAGTTAGTATACTTATATATTTATTATCTGATAAATTTAAGTTTTTTCAGAAGCTTATCCTAGAGAGTATAAAACTTTAAGATATTTACTATTACTTTTACTATTTATTCTTCCTATTAAGATTCTCTATATATAGTGAGATTAAATTTATAATTAAAGTAGAAAGATAATTCTTTAATATTTTCTCCTATAATATTATTATAAGTAAATTAGACTATTAGTAGTAAAATAATCTAATTATCTTATTAGTCGTTAATATAATATTTAAATTAGATTTTAAGAATCTAATTAATATATTCAGTCTAGCTATTAGTTTATAGATAGAAAGTAGTAAATAGATAATACTTCACTCTAAATTATTAAATTAGAAATTTCTAAAACTTAGATATAAAGAGTTTATCTCTATTAGATATAATTTCCTAAGATAATCTATATTAGCTAATAATAGCTTTGAGAAAAATATATATAAAGTTTTCTGCTATATTTAATTCTTTATAGGGAATAAAATAAATATATTTAGTAAGTTTTTTCGTTATAATAAAAATACTATTATAATATACTTTAATAAGTAGTTCTTATAACTTCAGTAGTTTAATAATAAAGTCTAAAAGAATTAATTTCCAGAACTTTTAAGATATTAGTAGGAATTATAATTTACTATAAAGTTTATATTAGTTAGGCTTACTTTTAAAATAAGTTTTATAATCCTTAATTATATCAATTCTATTTTATCTTATAACTTTCTTTTTATAGTATTATTAAATTCTTCTAAATATTTTAGTAACTTCTTAATATCGATATACTAATACACTATAAATATTTCTAATTATCTTATATATTATTCTTCTAGTTATATTAGTATTAACTTATCTAGTTATTAAGAATAGCTTCTATATAGATATAAAATTTCTATCTATATTTATTTTTATGATAATCCATATTTCTTCTAATATTAAAATATCATAATTTAGTCTTTAACTAAATATATCAGCTTTTCTATTTTCTATTTCTTTATGGTAGATAATATAAAAGTTTAATTCTGAAAGAAATTCTAACTATTTAATCTGTTACTTATTAAGATTTTTAGATATTATAAAATATATAAGATTCTTATAGTTAGTATAAACCTGAATTTTATACTTAGTTTCTAAGAATTATAATTTCTATTTTTAGAATATTTTAATAATAACTATAAGTTCCTTATTATAGATTTAGTAGTTAAGTTCTAGTTTACTAAATTTATACAAATAGAAGATATAAGAATATAGTATTTTTTTATATCTTATTATCTTAATTATCCTCCTATTATAAAGTCTGAAATGTTAGTTTTAACTTTAAATAGTTTATTAGAATCTAAGATTATAAGAATAGATTCTGAAATAATTTAGGTTTTAATATTCCAAAATACTTCTTTTTATTTATTAGTCTAATTAAACTTAGTGTTTGTTTATGTAAGTTTAATAAGTATAATTATTTTCTTTATGTAATCCTTAAGGAATCTTCAGTAAAAATTAGTAAATCTAAGGAAAACTTAGATTTCCTTAATATTTATTAGCTTAAGTTAGTTCTTAACTATCTGGATCTTTTTACTTAATATCCTAATTATATTCAATATAATAGTGAATTCTAAATATTCTACTTATTATATATAAAAATCTTTTTTCTCTAATTTAACTAGCAGTTTAGCTTACTAAAATTTCTAAAGTATTTTATAAATATATTCCTTATATTAAATATTCTTAAGTAGATAACGATGTTATTAAGATATACTATATTAAAGATATTTTAATATTTATTTAATATATAGTTAATTATAAATGAGAATATTATAGATATATTAGTAAGTTTAAAAATATTATAAGATATTTATAAAATTCTTTTCGTATTCTAAAAGTAGTTCTTTATTTTTTACTTTCTTTAATTTAAATAAGGTTATAAGTTTCTTTAAGGTTGAAAACTATAAACTAATTAGCTTTATAAAGTTAGTTTTATAGTCTTAATATAAGTAGTAATAGGTATTAGTTTATAATAGTTATATTATTAAGTTATTAATAGTTAATATAAAGTTATAGCTTACTATCTTTCTTAGATATAAATAGAATTAAGCTTCCTACTAGTAGTATTAAATATTTAATATAATTGTTCTTAAGATATTTATTAATATACTTATTAAATACTTCTATTTCTATTTAATTAAGTTTATAGATTTTACTGAATCTAAGCTTCTTCCTCTCTTTTAAAAGGATCTTATAATTATAACTTATATATTTTAGTAGTTTAGTTTTAAGTTCTTCTGTGAAAAGTATTTTATAAATTCAGTATTTATTAAGGATAGTCTAAAAATAATCTATTTTATTATTAACTCTTACTACTATTATAATATTTAATATTCAGACTGTTATATCCTTCATCCTAAAGTAAGTAATAAATCTTTATACTCTTAGAGTTATATCTAATTTATATAGGATCTTATTATCTGGAGAGTTTTCAGAAACTAAATTCTTCTATTAAAGTTAGTTGGTCTTTTAATCTATCTATAGGTTATTCTTTTAAAACTATAGAATTCCTAAGATAATATCTTAATTACCTATTTTTATTATATTAAAGACATAGTTTTCCTTCTAGCTATAGTAATTTAAAAGTAAGTATATAATCTCTAAATTAATAATATCACTACTATACTTAATACTTTCTCTTTTAATAGTATGTAGCTAGTATAGTTTAGCTTTTATTATCTATAGGATTTATTATTTAGTTACTACTTATAGTAATATAAAGTTCCCTTAAGTATTATAATTAATTAGAGTTTATATTTTATATCTATTCACTATAATATTAGGGTGAAGGTATTTATCGTTATATTTTACTATTACTAAATATAAGGATCTTATCTGAAATTTCTTTCTTTATCCTTATTTAGTAAGTAAGTCTAGTTTTTTAACTATTTATAGTATCTCTATTTTAATATTATTCTACTTTCATAATAGTAAGTTATAATTCTTTCTTCTTAAAATATCTTACTAAATATTAATTCTTTATATTCTAGCGTTAGTAATATAGGTTTATCTTTAGTATCTTTTTCCTATTCCTAAAGTTCGTTATATTAATAGTATTATTCTCTTATTTTATTTATATAGTAGTCTGATTCGCAGTCTGTCTATTTACTAATAATATTTTTTATGTATACTATAGGATAGGTTTTACTAGATATAAATATTATAAAGTAGTTTTTATTAAAATACTAAAGTTTCTAAAATAGTAAATCTATATTAAGATATATATTCAGAATTAGATTATATTTAAATCATTGTGGGAAGCATTATCTATTAAATTTCTTGCTAAAATGTAGTATATAGTTATCTTATATATAATATATCTAAAAGATAGTTTGGTAAGGTAAGTAATTAATTTATAGAAGTTTATAGTCTATTTTATAGAGGACTATCTTAAAGTAATTTAGAATCTAGTTACTTAGAACTCTATAGAATATAATATATTACTTATTTTAAGTTAGGTGAATACTCTTAATCTCACGTTACTTACTTTTATTACTATATAGTTACTATAAAATAGAGAATTCCGGGTTTTTAATAGTATTATTATCTAAGTTAATATTATTATTAATTAACTTAAATAGGTTACTTAGGTTAATATAGATTTCTAAACTTACTTTAATATATCCCTACTAATAGAGATTATTAAGTTATTTCTTAATCTTATATTCTAGCTTATAGTATTTAACTATAGTGAGGATCTTTATTAGTATCTTATTACTTACTTTAAGTAGTTATATAAAAGCTTTAGTAAGAAGTAGGTTTCCTTTAGTATTAGTTCTCTACTGAATTTAATATTAAATTCTCTATAGAAGTTATTTATTAGGTATTTAACTAATTCTATAGTAAAGTTCTCTCTTAGCTACTTTTAGTTATAGAATTACTATTTTATTCTCTTACACTCAGTTTTACTCTAAAACTAATATAAAATCTTCTTTTTTCTTAATATTAGCTATTACTAGTATCTTCTTAATATAATATCCTAATTATCCAGGAGAGTTTTTTAAGTATTATTCTATATTATCTCAAGATCCTTAGTATATAATATAAGTATTATTAAAACAGACTATCTAGACTAGAGAGATATAAAATACTTCTTTTTTAGTAATATTAACTTATTATGCTTATTTAGATACTAGCTGAAATTATTATCTTTATTACTAATATTTAAGTAAATAGTAGTTTTTAGCTATATATTCTAGTTTATTATAATTATAGTATCTAAAATCTTATTATTTATTATCTTTAGTAGTAGCTTTAGTAGTAAGATCTATAGGTTTACTATAGTAGCTATAGGATATACTTATTTATAAGGTAAATTATTATCTAGTTTCCTAATTTCTATATTAGTTTTAGTAGTTATATAGTGATATTTGATACTTATATCTATTATTAGATTATTAAGGTTATTATTAATTTTCTTTTTGCAGTAATACTTAAAAGGTTAGTTATTAATTCTAATAGTAAGTTCTATATATATAATAAAGTTACTAAGTTTATCTTATTTAATAAGTTTATTTTTAATATCTTCTTTCAGTCTTTAGTAGAATACAAAAATCTTAATGATATTAGTATAGTTAAGTTTAGTATAAATATATCTTAATTCAACTATATAGTATATAGTTATATCTTTCTACTCAAAAGTTACTAGATCTTATTTATACTATCATTACTGATCTAGTTTTTAGAATAGTAAGATTAGTGTATTTTTAAAACTATAATAGTCTGTAAAGATAATCTAAATTTCTAATTTAAGGTTATTCTATTTATAAGTAAGGAAATTAGTAAGATAAAGTTTAAACTATATAAACGTTTTTCCCTTAAGGAATAAAGTAGTATAAATAAGTTATTTAGCTTTATCCTTAAAACTGAAATTATAAAACTAATAATAAGTTTAAACTTGAGTAAGGAATTCCTTAAACTATCTAAAAATTCTATTAAAAACCTATAGTAAGTTAAGTTAAAGTTTTTTATATAATTTAACTGAAGCTAGATATTATTAATAATAATATAAAGTATATTAACCTCCTACTAAAAAGTAAGAAATTCCTATTAATCTAGATTATTATAGAGATTCTACTAAAGTTATATAACTTCTATAATATTACTATTAATAATCTTCTATATTTTAGCTATATTTCTGTTAGTCTTTTAGAGTTATTATATACGTTTAGTAATATTATCCTCTTTATTACTAGAGAGTTTAATATTCCTTATTTCCTAGTTTAGAAACTTAACAGATTATTTACCTTTATAAAGTATTTCCTGAGAACTAAAAGAAATAGAAAGAGTTTATTATTTAGTAAATATAGTAATATTCTTTCCTAGATACTATTAAATAGATATTATAAAGTTAACTGACTAAATAGAAGTAATTAAAATATTATAGCTAGCTTTAGATTTAGTAGAAGTAAGTTTATTAGTAGTAAGTTAAAACTATAATATATAAATTATAATATTACTATAATACTAATAAAATTAGATTTTCAGAACTTATGGTAATTAGGTGTAAATCTAATAAGAGGATTAAGGAAAAAAGTTAGAAGTATCTAAAGATAATTATAAAACTAATTACTAAAAAGTTATAGAAATCTAATCTTAAGTATACTTAAGTTTATCTTATATATAAATTCCAGCTAATTAGTATATTTCTTTAGTTATTCTGAGTTATACTAATTTAATATAATCTGTTAGCTTCTGACTTATACTAAATTATATTAATTCTAAATAATCCTTATCTTATTATTATGTAACTTATACTATAGTTCTTCTATACTGAGTGGAGTTTCTATTATTCCTATATTATTCTGTGTATTAAGATTCTGTAGCTGCCAGGCGTCCTGCGGGGCGTCCCTTAGGCCTATAGCTCTAATAGGTTATAATATATAGTTATAAATTAACTTATAATTAGGGTGTTTTTTTAAGTAGCTTTATATTTTATTAAGGGTAATAAGATATTGTTTAGAAGGATTTAAAGAAAATCTAGAGTAAGTAGTAATAGTTAGAGTAATATTTAGCTTAGTTTTTAAGGTTAAATATAATAAAGTTTCTACTTCTTTTTAATATTTTAATATTTCTTCCTTGGAAGTATTATTCTTATTCTGAAAGAATTTAGATTTATTATCTATAAGTATATTAAAATTATAGAGATCTTTTTTATTAAATTTAGTAAGAGTTTTATTAGTATATTTAAACTGATTGATTTTTATAACTTTATTCTTTCTGTTAATAACTAAGTTATTACCTAAGAAAGTATTAGGTTCTCCTAGATTTTGGATTTTTATATTCTTTTGAAGATTACTATATATATACTTAGAAGTAGTAGAATTATTAGCTTCTAATAGTATACTATTAAAATAACATACTAGGATAGCCAAATATCTACTTTTATTAAGAGTAATATTAAGTATAAAAACTTCTTTATTATAAGGAGATACTTGAAAAGTAATTTTATATAAAACTAATTTAATATATAAATTCTATAATTTAGGGTTCTGTTTTGATTCATATAAAGCTTTATTAAGTAAATATTTAAAAGGCTAATTCTTTTAGTTAGTATGAGAAACCAAACCTTTAGAATCTTCATAATAGATATACCTAGTAGGTAACTCAATATATATCTTTTCATCTTTTTTTATATAAATAAATATAGTAGTAATAGTATACTGAATTAAAATCTAGTTATAATAAATAGATATAATAAGTAAATATCTGTAACTTTCAGGCCTATAGGTAATACTAAAGGTTTCTAAATAATTGATACTAAAATACTGGTTTAAATCCTAAGTAACCTATTTAGCCTTATAAATAGGATTACTAGAATCCTGATGATTAGGTTCTATTCTGTAAATCTATCTACCTCCTAATATTTTAATATTATTCTTTTTAATAAAAGATAAATTAAATAGAGGTATAACAGTCTAAACTTCTAGAAACTTAATAGATCTAACTTCTTTATTTATGGCTTGAATTTAGTTTTTACTATTTTGAGAACTTATAGTATTTAAAAAAGTAGTTAACTTATTAAGAGTATTAGTAGATAGAATATAGGAGATAGTATAAAAATTACTATATTTATTAATAAAGAAATTATTATTATAGTTATATTAATGATAGTTAGTATAAGGAAGTAAAGATAGAAAAGTTTTAACTGTGAGGAGTATAATTTCTCTGTAAAAATACTGTTTATAGTCTTTTTTAACTTCTGGACTTAAGGAAGGAATTTCTATAGATATAGTAGATTTTTTAAAGTTCTTAATATTTATAACTCTATGAGGATAAGTTATAGATAAATAACCTAAATTCTCATTAAGAAAAGAATCTAAATTTATATTACTTTTTTCTACTTCATTAGGAGGAAGTAAAAAATTAGTATCTTGAGTAGCATTATTATTAAAATTACTAAACTTAATAGTAATAACTAGATTCTCAGAAGAATTATTAGATTTAAATTAGTTAGACTTAGTTTATATAGATTAACTAAATTTAGTAATAATCATATTACTAAAAATAGATAAATCTTCTTTCTGTTAAGAATTAAACTAGTTTTCAAGAATATTTATATTCTGGACTAAATAGTATTTTAAGATTTAAAATTGTAAACTAAATAGATATTATAGCTAAAAATAACTATAATATGCTTTTTAACTTTAGGGTCTAGCTTTTTAGAATACTTATTTTGAATTTTATAATAATAGAGCCAACCTTAAATCCTTATATTAGAAATAAAACATTTCTTCTTATTCTTTAACTTATTTAGAGTTTTAAATTTAATAAAAGAATATAGTATCCTATTATAGATATAAATAGAGATAATAATAGCTAAATCCTAAAAATATAGAAGTAAACTAGAGTTATAGAGAAGAATTCTAAACTTATTAATAATAGTTTTTATTACTTTTTTAATTAAACTATTAGGGTTATAAGTATAGAGTGATCTTATATTATAGGTAATATCATTATTTAGATGGATAACGTTTATTTTATTATTAGAGAATTTAGAGTTACTATTAATACTAATCCCTTTAATTCTCTTATTATTATTATTATTATTTATTATATTAATAAATTCTTTAGAAGCTGAAGTTCCTTCTTTAGAACCTTTAGTTCTTAATAACTTTCCCCAGATAAATCTACTATTTCTATCTATAAATAAGATAAAGTATTTATAGTAATTATAAGTTTCAGGAGAAAAAGGTTTATATGATTTGGGGCTAATATAATTAAGATAATTAAATTTCTTAAAGTTATTTAAATTTCTATTTACTTTATTAGTAAACTTACCCTTAAGGTAGACTTTATAGGTAAGTAGTTTATTATCTTTACTATACTTATAACTTATATTATTTATAGTACTAGTAAGTAACTTGAGAATATTACTAGTATAATCTATTTAATTATACCAGAATTTTAAGTTACTAATATTATTATTAATAATAGTATCAAGAAATGAATTTTTACTTATAGGAAGTTGAAACTTATAAAGGTTATTAACTTTAGTTCCTATAAGTAATAACTTATCTCTCTTTATATTAAATAATATAGGTTTATTAAAAAGGATAGATGAGATTTCTATAGTATTAAGTCTCCATTAACTTAATAAATTAATATCTAACTGAAGTATATAATAAACATTTTTCAAAAGATATTTTAATATTATTAAAGTAATTTTTAAATTATCTTTCAGAGTTAAAATAATTTCTTTTATATTACCCCACTTAATGAGTATAATAACGTTTGTTTTATTAACTAACAGAGAGTGATTTTTAACCATATAAATAGTAGCATTAGTATTAATAAAGAAAGAAATAATATTAATCTTATTTTTAATATTAAAACTTGCAGTATTTTGAAATTTAGAAATTAAAGAACCTAAAGTCTTATTAGTATGAGACTTTAAAAGAGGTTAGGTAAAAGTTACATTTTCAAACTTAATATCCTCTTTACTTTCTTTATTATCTTCTTTAATAATAGTTAAATTAAGTTACATTCGATCTTCAGTTTTAGAACCAGAAATCTCTTCAATATTATTTCTATCTATTAAAAGAATATTTACCCCTTTAAAGTTATTATTTTTATCCTTTTTCTCCTTCTTCTTTGTCTTATTAATAGAAGCAGAAGAAGAAAAACCCTTATGTTTTATAACTTTTATCTAGCTAGAAGCTTTTTTAGAATAAAGATTGAAATAGTTCTCCTTAGTGTAGTTAGTTTTTGTATAGTAATTACAGAAAATGTCCTTCTGTTTCTTCTAAGGTTTTTTAATCTTATTAGAAGACTATTTAGGAACCTTATTCTTAAAATCCTTCTTAGTTATAAAATTAACTAAAGAAGTATATATTTTTCTTCTAAATCTATTCAATAAATGAGAGAATAAAGAATCTAACTTATAAGAATCCTTATTAATTTTAAGATTTTAAGTAATAGAGGTAATAAAGTCCTTATAAATTTTATCTAAACTATTTAGAATATAGGTAATAATTACTTAATTTAGTAATTTAACCTTATTATAGGATAGATTATCAATAAGTTCTTTTATCTTATTAAGATACGTTTCTATAGTTTCAAAATTACTAAAAATAATATTTAAAAAGTCTTTATAAATAAGAAACTTATTTAAAAAACCAGTAAGCTTATAA
Source organism: Colletotrichum lindemuthianum (assembly GCA_001693025.2). NCBI lineage: Eukaryota > Fungi > Ascomycota > Sordariomycetes > Glomerellales > Glomerellaceae > Colletotrichum > Colletotrichum lindemuthianum. The sequence continues at coordinate 31,985 of MASP02000471.1, read as the reverse complement.
AGTTTTTTTAAATAATTAAATATATTATATACATCAATATGATTTTGAATAACTCTTAAAAAGCTATTCTTACAGTTTAACTATATATAACTGAGAGCTTTATAATACTTATTAGAATTACTTTCGGTAATAGGTTTAGTTAAATCCACAAAAATATTTTTACTAGTAAGTAAAGCCTTTATTTAGATAGACTAAATACTATAATTCTAAATCCCTTTTACCTTAGGAATAAAGGAGTATTTAGAGTCTTGTATAATCTTTAAAAATAACTTAAATATATAAAGTAATTATTTAATAAAAAATTAATCTAAATTCTAGTTATAAAAGGCTGAACCTAAGCTTATTCAACCAGTTAGTAGCGTAAAATACTATTTATTTAGAACTAAGAAGTAAAAGAGAAACCTTCACAAATATATAGAAAAGTCTGCATATATAGTATTATATAGAATCCACTAGAGCCCCACTTAGGTAAGAAAGTTAGCTTCAGATACCTAGGTATAACTCTAGCTAGATATTAAGATATAACCTATAATATTACTTCCCTCCTCCCCAGCTGCCGCCCAGTCAGAAGCTATAGACTGAGTCTTTATTATTATCTATAATCAGCCTATATATCACCTTATACCAGAGTATTTCAAAAATACAAATACAATAAATATAAATATATATATTTGTATTTGCTTAACAATTACATTAAATACAAATATATGTATCTGTACTTGTATTTATTAAAAGACTTAATACATTACAAATACAATACATGTATTTGTATTTGTATGTATTGTATTGAAATACACTAATTTAAGGCTATAGATATTAGTTATATTATTAATAATACTAATTAAGTAAAATCCAATTATTCTAAAACTGATGTATTTAACTTGATAATATATATATCAAGCGAGTAATCAAATTTCAAAGTATTTTATTTCACATTAAAGATTACAAATCTAACTCTCAAACTAATACTATTAAATACTAAAACTATTTAAAATAAATCTAATAGTTAAAAATATATAAAGAAATCTCTAGCAAATATACTAATCACTACCTATATCTATTATAAAATTACTTTCCTCTACATCAGTATTACTACTATTATCCTCTTTAACAGTAAATTCTAGTGTGTCTTCAGAAATTTCCCCATAATTAAATAAATCTATATATAACTTAGGAATTAATAATTCAGAATCATTATTAAATTTATTATTAAAATTAAACCAGCTTTTTCATAGTACTAATTGCTTTCGACCAGAGTATTTGAAATATATAAATACAACAAATACAAATATATATATTTGTATTTTCTCCACTATTACAAAAAATACAAATACATATATTTATATTTATATTGTTTAAAAAGATGTTACATTACAAATACATTACATATATTTGTATTTGTATTTTGTGAATTTAAATAGAGATTATAAAATTTATATATTACGTAAAACTTAACCTTCAGTTTTATATAACTAAATTCTAGTATCTTAAAAATAAATAGCTTATACTTATAGCTAATTTCTAAAATATAATATATATTCCTAAAGTTAGATAATAATAAGAAGAAATAGGTATATTTTATATAGAGATTTGAAATCTATATCTACTATAGTAGTAATAGATTACTTTCTTTAAATATATATATTTTATTACTACGAAGTGCTTTTTAATATATTAAGTAGAATACTAAAAGATATATCTAATAGTATATATATATAGATATTTATATTAAAATAAAAGCAGCATATTAAATATCTCTCAAAATATTCTAGTAATTTATAGTATTTTACTACTATTAAAAGTATAATATTAAAGTTTAATTAAATAATTCAAACTATTTATATAATATTTATACTTAATAAAAACGTATTATATTAATTAATTTTATAGTGTAAATATAATTTGTATTTAATTACAAAAAATACAAATACAAATATATGTATTTGTATCTATATTACAAATACATATATTTTTGAAAAATACAAATACATTACAAATACATATAATGTATTTGTATTTATATTTGTATTTTGTATTTGTATTTTGTATTTGTATTGTATTTTGTATTTATTCTTAATATTCTGCCTTATACTACTCTAATACTACTATATCTATAATAGTATTAATAGACTTCTATATAAAGTTTATATATCCTTACTTTTTATCTAAAGCCGATTATTAGTATCCTCTTTCTACCTAATATATCCTTACAGTAAAAATATTTTTAACTACCTTCAGCCTTCCTATTATTATCTACTAGTAGTAGTAGCTAACTATTAACTACAACCTACCTAAGCAGCAGGTTAGTAGCAGCCCTCTAGAGTAAATCTATATAAAACTATAAGTAAATAAACTTCAGAATGTCTAGCTTTATAATATACAGTAAGAGGATCTTTACCACTATATACTTATAATATAGCTAGACTAGCTTTCAGCTTAACCTTAATAACTTATAGTTAGATATATTTAACTATACTTTATCGTTCATTTAGTATTAATCCACAGGAGACTAAATCTTATTTACCTAAGCTTCTAACTTCTACTAAGTAGTAACTATCTTTATATATATATATATTATAACTAACTATATCCTCTTAACTAGCTAGTAGATAGTAACTTCACTACTACTAGATAGTTCTACACACTCCTTAGTAACTAGCATAAAGTTAATATAATATCTATAATCTATAGAGAAAAATATAATCTCTATTACACTATACTATTAGTTACAGAAAGCTAGCTATATAATAGATAGTAAATTATCCTAATTATTCTATAATTAATATATAAATATCCTTAAAACTACTTAAATCTCTTAGTTATACTATTCTATAATCCTATTAGTCTGTAAATAGTAACTAATACTTAATAGATATATAATAGCTATTAACTTACAGAATTTCTTCCAGAACTAACTTACCTAGTTAGACTCTCTATTACTTATAATAAAATATAGTATTCTATAAAACCTATAATAGTAACTAAGAAACAACTTAGTATATACTTCTACCTCTATTATATCTATCTCCTTCAGTATAGACGCTTTACCTAGTTAATTAATAATAACCTAGAGGTAATAGCTACCTAATTCTTTTATAAGGAATAAATTACTAATAAAATCTATTAATAGATTAGAGTGTAACTAGTTAAGTATTAGCAGAAACTTCAGAAATTCCTTCTTAGTTTATCTCTAAATATAAATACCTCTATATATATTATAATTATATATAAATTAGCAGACACTCTATAACTATTCAGACTAGTAGAACTATTAACTTACAATCTCCAGTATATTATTACAACCTAAATAGCCTATAGGGGAGAAGTTATATAACTTCTATACTAGCTTAATTCTAAGCTTATTAAGGAGATTATTACTTTCTTCACTATCTAGTATCTAAAGTCTCTCTCTAGAGATAAGCTATCCTAGTATATTAATAGTATACTTAGTAATCTAAATTTTAATATAGAAGTTAGAGGGAAAGTTATATTCCCCCTACGAAACTACTATAAAAGTCTATTAGTATAAGAAATCTTTCTTAATAATATAATTCTTTATCTCTTATAGATCTAGCTTTTTTTTAAAAACCTAGATATTAATAATACTTATATATTCTATCTAAAACCTTATAGAAACAGTAGTATTTAGAATAATCTATATTACTTATCCCTATTACTTCTTATTATTCCACCTTTTAGGAATATTCTATTCCCTCAAGAAGAAGATATTAGAAACTACTATTTAGATATCTAGTTAATATTTAAGGTAAATATTATATTAAAATAACTTCTCTACCTACTAGCTTTACCTCTCTATAAGCTATTACTTCTTTATAAAGTCCTTAAGATCCTTATAATTAGTAAGAATCTTAAACTTCCTAATACTCTATAGCTTTATCCTCTATATTTATAAATAGGCTAGTATTATAAGAAGCTTCTTATTATAAATTAGATAATTAAATCTTATAGAAGTTAGGTATTAGAAGTAGAAAGCTACTAAATATCTTACTCTAACTTTATTATCTTAAGTTAATATACTTCCTAGATTATATTCTAAATAGTCTATCTCTATTATTATGAGAGTATTAAAGTTCAATATCTATAGAACTAGCTTTATAGTAAAGAGTTATTTTAGTATAAGAAAAACATCCCACTACTTCAGTCTCTAGTTAAAAGAAATAGACTTTTAAGTTAAGTAATTTAAAAGCTCTATAATAATAGTATACTAAAATATAAAAACCTTATAATAATTTATAAATCTAAAGAAACTATAAATATCCTTTAGTAAACTAGAAGGAAGTTAGTTAGTAATAGCTTCTAACTTCTCAGAATTATAGGAGAGACTCTTTCTAGCTAATATAATAAACCTAATATACTTAATTATAATAATAAAGAACTTATACTTCTTAGGATCTAATTTAAAGTCTATATTAGCAAGATAGCTAAATATCTAGTAAACTTTCTCCTTATACTTCTTTTATAAACTACTAATATAAATAAAAATATTATTAATATATATTATAATAAAGTTATCTATAAACTATTATAAATAACTATTAATAAACTATTAAAATATAATAGAAGTATTAGTAAACCTAAAGAGATATACTATCTATTTAAAAAGACTATAATATATCTAAAAAGCTATTTTCTCCTAATTTATCTTATTAATTCTAATTTTATAAAATATAATAATAATATTAAGTTTAATATACTAATAAGTAGTAGTAACCCTATAGAGGATCTCTAATATAAAGGGAAGGAAGTAATAGTCTTTCTTTATAATTATATTAAAAACTTTATAATCTATATAGAAATATATCCCTCTATCTAACTTTCTTATAAAGAAAGTTAGAATATTAGTAGACAAGCTACTTACTTTAATGAATTCCTTATTAAGTAGATTCTCCAGAATCCTCTTAAATACTAAAAGTTCCTCCTATAATATACTATAGAGAAATTTCTATAAAAAGTCTAATTTCTATTCTTTATTATGAAAAATTAAAAGAATATAGTAATTTATCCTTAGTTAGCTAAAAAGTACCTAATATACTAAACCTAAGTAGAAAGAATTTAGAAATTTCTTTAAAATATTCGCAGAAATATAATTCCTTAGGTTTACCTCTATCTATGAAATTAATATTTTCTTAATATCCGCTAGACTAATAAAGATAATCTAGTAGGAACTTAGTACCTCACTAGTATACTATATAGTATACTAGTAGATAAATATAAATAAATTAGTATTAAATAGGCAGACTAACTAAATCTCCTTAAATTACACCAGTTTATCTTAATACTCTAGATATACTATTATACTACTCTTCCAATAGATTATTTATTTAGTTTCAGTATTATAAATAATATAATTATCTTCTATCTATAGCTACTTAAAATATAAAAGTAGCTATAAACTATCTATAATATAAGTATAAATCTTCTATATAAAATTACTAACTTCTAAAATCAGAATAGTTACCCTCTGGATATCACTAAATGACAGCTTAGTAATATATTCCCTTATCTATCTTTTTAATTTATTAATTAGTAGAAAATAAAGTTTCTTTATAAGAAAAATATTAATAATAATATAGATATTATAGCCTATATTAATAAGTATATTAATAAAGTCACTTCTATTAATTCTAGCTTAAATAGTAGCTAACTACTACATACTTATTTATTCCTTTTCCTATTATTTTCTCTATCTTATTACTTCCGCCTGTATTAGCTCCAGAGCCTAACTTCACTCTAGAGTTACTTTTTTCCTAAATTCTCACTATTATTAAGTAGAAAAATACTATCCTCCTAGTTATTCGTAATAAAATCTAGAGTAGTTATAGTTTTTATAATCTTTATACTAACTTTCTTATTCTTTTATACTATATAGTTTCTATATATATAATCTTTCTTACTGTAACTAAAATATCAGTTAGTATTTTAGTAGTCTTTAGAATACTCTTTAGAGCTAGAGGAGAAGCTACTAAAGCTTCAGTATTATTATTACTTCTTAACTACTCCTATGATTATAATATTACTGTCGGTTTAACCATTCGGTTCAACCATTATAGGCAACTAGGCTACCTCGTGGCCCACTATGCTATAGCTACGTCGGGTAAATAGTCGGCCCGTATGGCCGTACGGGCTACGTGGCCAGTATAGCCACGTGGCCATACGGCCATATAGCCTCTTCTACGTATGTGGCCTCCGGCCACGTAACCTAGGAATAACAACAACCGATTTACCAGAACAGTTTGCACCCGCACTATGAAGACCACGTGCGGCGTGCGTTATTATTACCCTAACGGGTAAACTAACAATTACCCTCTATATTATAAGTAGTAGGTTTTTAGTAAGGTAGCTAGTAGTAAACTAATATCCTCTTTATATACTTAAGCTTCTAAGCTATATTCTAAACTTTAAATAACTAAAGCCTATACTTTATAGGAAAATCTACTATAATAAGTAGCTTCCTAAGGTAGAGAAAGAAGGTAGCTATTAGTAGGAAAATCTATACTATATCCAGCTATATATATTCTCTAATATTAGCTAGAATCTTTTGAAATTAAAGTAGAAGAATAGTTGAATATTTATTTCCCTTTAATCTAAAACTCTATAGCTCAATAATAATATAGAGCTAACTATTAGAATCTAGGTAAATTCTATCTAAGTAACTTATAAAATTATTTAGATTATAGAAGTTCTCTAACCTTTCCACTATATAGAAAATTTCAACTATCTACTGAAAACTAAAGTCTAAGCAGAAGTAAATTAGATATTAGTATTCCTAATTACTATTAAAAAATAGTAGTTAATTTAAGCTTAATATTGATCTATTAAATCCACACTTTATATTTCTTCTACTTATCTAAAAACTTCAGAAGTAGAGAAAGAAGCTTCCTTTAGTAATTAGCTATTAGCAAAAATATAGCAGTATTATTAACCCTAAAGGCTATTATCCTAATAAATATTATTCTAGATATTACTAGAGTATCCTAGTATAAGCTAGAGGTATCTATTATAGTAATTACCTAGAGGTTACTACCTACTATAGTATCTTATCTTACTAACTTATATAAGAACTTATTAATTCTCTAGCAGAGAAAACTTAAAATATACTATAATTACTACTAAAATAATTTACTTATAGAGTTACTACCTATAGAAATATCCTGAGAGGCTTTAATACTCTCTATTATTCTTTATATTAGTTAGTTAGTTACTTATTATATAATATTATATTCTAGAAACTACACTTAACTAAATTATATACTTAACTAGTAGGAAGCTAAAATCTATCTAGTATTATCTATACAGTAAATAAAATTAAATTCTAAATATATAAAAAGCTAGACCTAAGTTTATTTAACTAGAAAGTAGCGTAAAATACTACTTATTTAAAACTAAGAAGTAAAAAAGAAACATTCATAAATATATAGAAAGGTCTATATATATAATACTATATAGAGCCTACCGGAGCCCCACTCAGGCGAGGGAATTAGCTTCAGATATCTAAATACAGCTCTAGCTGAATATCTAGATATAGCCTATGATATTAGTATAAAATTCAGATACTTGTAAACTAACTCCAGTAAAATATTATTAATTAGTAAAATTAACAGATAAATAGTCTCACAGTTAATCTAAAAGATTAATATAAAAACTATAACTAGTAGAAATATAGAATTTAAATCTTATAAGAAACTATTTTTTATTAACAGTTTAGTAAACTATATAGCCTAGTTTACAATAACTTTAGTAAACTAAAAAGGATTTCTAATCTAGAAACGTTTTAATAAACTTATAGTATTTTAGTTTATAGAAGATTTTAGTAAACCTAGAAAGCTAGTTTATAGAAAGTTTTAGTAAATCTGAAAGTTAGTTTATAGAAAGTTTTAGTGAATTTAGAAAGCTAGTTTATAGAAAGTTTTAGTAGATCTAAAAGTTAGTTTATAGAAAGTTTTAGTAAATCTGAATATAAAAGATTTTAGCCTCTACTACTTAATTATTTATTTCCCTAGTTTAGTAGTAAACTTACTACCCTAATTAGTATAATCTTCTTATAGATTCATCTAATATTAAACTAATTAATTTATATGAAAGTTTAATTAGTTATTAGCTAAGTTTGAAAAAGGAATAGGCGGTGGAGCTTTATAGAGATAGTTAAGAGAGGTTTTTTAGAGATAGATAAGTAAAGGGAGGCTTAAGGTTAGTTAGTATAATCTTTAGTATAATCTGAATAGATATTAGTAGAAATATAGACGTCGATATTCATAAGAGATAAAGATTAGTAGATAAGAAAGTAATAAGAGTATATATATAAGCTAAGCTTATAACCTATTAAATTAATATAGAAGATTAGTAAGTAGATTAAAAGAAATTAATATTCAATAAATTACTAAAGAATAGGGAATTCAGAATAATATCTGAAAATAGTACTAATATTAGTAGAAATAGTAATAAAGATAGGAAATTCTAATTCCACTATATTACAGACTATATCCAGATATCCAGCTAGGGCTATATTTAGGTATCCGAAGCTAACCCCCTCGCTTGAGTGGGGCTCCAGTAGGCTCTATATAGCACTATATATACAGACTTTTCCACGCACTCGTGAAGGCTTCTCTTTTACTCCTTAGTTCTAAATAAATAGTATTTTATACTACCTTCTAGTTCAATAAGTCTAGGTCTAGCTTTTTATATATTTAGAGTTAAGTTTTATTTACTATATAGATAATATTAGGTAGAGTATAGCTTCCCAGTAGTTTAATATATAATCTAGTTAAATATAACTTCTAGAATATAATATTATATAATAAGTAACTAACTAACTAATATAAAGAATAATAGAAAATACTAAAACCTCCCAGAATATCCCCATAGGTAGTAACCCTATAAGTAAACTACTTTAGTAGTAGTTACAGTATACTTTAAGCTTCCTCTACTAAAGTATTAATAAGCTTAAAAATAAATTATTAAGATAAGATATTATAGTAGGTAGTAACCTCTAGGTAGCTACTATAATAGATACCTCTAGCTTATATTAGGATTAGTAACTTCTAGAATAATATCTATTAAGATACTAGCCTTTAGGGTTAATAATACTACTATACCTCTACTAATAGCTAACTACTAAAAGAAACTTCTTCCCCTACTTTTAAAACTTTCAGATAAGTAGAAAGAATATTAAATATAAACCTGATAGATAAAAATAAACTTACAATTAACTACTATTTCTTTAATAATAATTAGGAATACTAATATCTAATTTACTTCTATCTAAACTTTAGTCCTCAGTAGATAGTTAAAACTTTCTATATAGTAGGAAGACTAGAGAACTTCTATAATCTAAATAATTTTATAAGTTACTTAAATAGAATTTTTCTAGATCCTAATAATTAACCTTCTACTATTATCTAGCTATAAAATTTTAGATAGAAGGAAAATAAATATCTAACTATTTTTCTACCCTAATTTAAAAAGACTCTAGCTAACGCTAGAGGATATATATAGCTAAATATAGTTTAGATTTTCCTACTGGAAGCTACCTTACTTCCTCACTTTAAGAAGCTATTTATTATAGTAAACTTTTCTATAGAATATAAATTTAAATTATCTAAAATCTAGAATATAACTTAGAAACTTAAGTATATAAAGGGAATATTAATCTATTACTAACTATCCCACTAGAGACCTACTATTTATCATATAGAGAATAATATTATAATAATAGAAGTAGTTAAGAAGTAATAATAATACTAAAGCTTTAGTAGCTTCTTTTCTACCTCTAAGGAATGCTCTAAGAACCACTAGAATACTTATTAGTATTTCGGATATAGTAAGAAAACCTATATAAATAGAGACTATATAGTATAAAAGAATACGAAAGTTAGTATAAAGGTTATAAAAGCTATAACTACTCTAGATTATACTGAGGATAATTAGAAAGATAGTATTTCCCCACTTAGTAATAGTAAGGATTCAGGAAAAAAGTAACTCTAGAGTAAAATTAGGCTCTAAAGCTAACAGAAGTAGAAATAATAGAATAAGGAAAATAATAGGAAAAGGAATAAGTAAGTAACTAGTAGTTAGCTGCTATTTAAGTTAGAATTAATAAAGATTTCTTTATTAATATACTTATTAATATAAATTATAATATTTATATTATTATTAATATTTTCTTTATAAAGAAACTTTACCTTCTACTAATTAATCAATTAACAAAATAGATAAAAAGATATATTACTAAACTATCACTCAGTAATATTTAAGGAATAATTGTCCTGACTTTGGAAATTAGTAATTATATATAAAAAATCTAAATTTATATTATAGAAAGCTTATAGCTACTCTTATATCTTAGGTAGCTATAGATAGTGAATAATTATATTATCTATAATACTAAAGCCTAATAGATAACCTATAAAAAAATAGTATAATAATATATTTAGAATACTAAGATAAGTTAGTATAACTTAAGGAGATCCAGTTAGTCTATCTACTTAATACTAATTTATTTATATTTATCTATTAGTATACTATATAATATACTGTAATAAGCTTAGGCTTCAGCCGTAACCCTTAGTTATTATATAAGTAGTATATACACACAAGCTGTAAGCTTATATTTATAGCGTCAGACTTAAGAATAGTAGTAGGATATATAGAATTTATATATAATACTACCCTTTATAATCTAAAGTACTACTTTTATAAGTGAGATACTCTTTACGCTATAGATTTACGAATATAGTATCCTTTATTTAATATATGTTTCTAGAGTTTTCCCCCTATTTTCTATTACTGAAAGATTAAGCTTAAGGGAGGTTATTTTATTTATTTATTTTAGTTATTCCAGCCTAAGCGGCTGGCGTCTATTTCAATAATATCTAGAGGTAAATATATCTCTTTTTAGTTTCTTACGGATTAGAATAAGGGGGCACTCTTATACTATCTTAGATAAATTAAAGTTAAAGATTATAATATAATATATTATCCTAACTAGCTAGATAATACTAAGAATCTTAAAACTTATAGATAGAGTTTTTTTAAATCTTATATAACTATAATAAACTTATTTATAGACCTAATATTAATAAATAGTAAAGAATGATAACTATATTCTAAATATAAATTAGTAGGAATATAGAAGATTCAAAAAGTAATATAGAAACTTAAAAATATATCTATTCTTTTTAGAAAATAAAGTAAAGTTTCTAATTTAACCTAGAAAATAATATCTAATTTATAGTAATATAATAAAAGAAATAAGGAAAAACTATATATAAAATCAGAAAATCCAGAATAGCTTATAAAGCTAAAAGGAATCTCACGAGACTAATAAATCTATAATATAAACTTACTTAATTCTTATTAAGAAGCAGTAAAATAATATAAAGAAGATAAATAAATAAGGGAATAGATTACTTATAAAAAAAGGATTTATAAAAAAATAATAAAAGTATTTTATAATATATTATAACTAAATGTAATAAAAAAAGATAGAATATAGTAAATATAGATTTAGAATACTAATATTAAAATATTAAGTAGAGAAGTAGATTTATAAGCTTAACTCTATGTAAAGATAAGAATAAAGTATTTAGAAGAATCTAAAATAAATAACACTAGAGGAATTAAGTTGAATTAAGATAGTTACTCTCTTATATAACACTAAAATTCATTTTATTACTATATACTAATAATTAAAAAATAACTAAAAATATAATAATTACTATAATAACTACTACACAGTTAAATACTAATAAGGGGAAAACTTCTAAACTTCCCCAGCTAACTATTACTAATTTCTCTTTTAATAGTCCAGCTTTTATAAAGATCTAACCCTATATAATAAACACTCTAGAGAAATTAGGAGATATTTTTTTATCTACTATAATACAGACTAAAGCTCTTAAGTTCCTACCTTTAAGGTCTCTAATATTATACTTAACTATCTAATAACTATAGGAGATTTTATAATATTCTCTAAACTTTAGTCTATCTAGCTAATAATAATAAAAATAGTTTCTTAGTCTAAAAATATTTCTAAATTTACAGATAATAATATTTCTAACTTTCTGGATAACTATAAAGTTATATCTAAGATATTATATAAGCTAGAGTGTGAAATAGTTGCTAAAATCTCTTTTTACTATAGTATATAGTATAGATATATTATTAAAGTTATAGTAGCTAATAAGTATATTTAGAAGGATACTAAGGATATCTTAATAAGTATCTATAGTATTATAGATCCTATAGTTAACTATAATTTTAATACGAAGCTTCATACTATAAGTTATAATATTAACCTAACTTCTAATAGTTTATCTAGAGTAGTTAACTACTTAATTATTATAAATAACTTTTAAGAGAGAGTAAGAATCTGTAGGAATATTATTTTACCTAATACTAATTTTATCTATATTTCCCTATATTAACTTCCACTTTAATTCCTTAAGGAGATTACTAGAGACTTTTACTATAAGATTCCTTAACTAATTAAAATCTTCTGGAATTTATTTAAGTATTTACTAACCTAATAGGTAGGTAACTAGACCCTCCTTAAGTAATTAACTAGTTAGCTAGCTTCTATAAAAGTTTCAGTAGTTTCTATAAGTATAACCTCTAGATTTAAGGTTATAAAAACTACTTAGAAAGTTAATATAGTTATAGATAAACTTAATCCTAATAGTAAGTAGCTCTTAAGTTAGTTTAAAAACTTAAGTCTTAACTAGATAACTATTACTAAAATAGAAGCTAACTTATAGAAGCTTATAGATAACTTTAGAGAAATCTAGAACTTAGTAGCTAAATTATATGTTATTAAGCTAAGTAATTATAATAGTTATATAGTTTATATTATAGATATAGTAGTTTAGTATAGTAGTATTTATAGAAGCTAGCCTTTTGGGAGAGAAGGAGGTAGATATTAGGATTAATTTAATTTTTAGAATAATACAAATTAGAATTCATTTATACTAACTATTTCCACACTATACTACTAATATAGAATAAATAGCTACTAAAGGTTTATATACTAGTAGTAATTATAATATATTTCTAAAGATATCTACTACTTTAATATACTTAACTACTACTGTTATATTAAATAGATCCACTAGAATCCAGAAAGAATTAAAAGTAATATTATTTTTGATAGATAAGTTAGTAACTAACCTAACTGTAAGATAGTTTTTCTCTTTATTACTAAGTGACTTTAGTAGTTTCTAGTAACCTAACTAATAATATTCTATAAGTAATTCTAGTATACTAACTTCCAGAACTTACTATAATAATATAACTAGAGTAAAATATAGTAGTAGTTTACTAATATTAGGTTTTAAGATAAATATCAGACTACTTAAATTTAGTTAATAATATTTACCTCTATAAAAATTCTATAGAGGAATTAGTTAATATTAGAAAAGAGGGGAAGCTAAATAGAAAATATTTATATAATTCTAAATATTATAGTAGTTAGCCCCATACTAATAGAATATGTTAGTATAGTTTTAGAGAAAGTTCAGGAGAGGATAGCTCCTAAAGAGGTGGAAATAATAGAAAGGATAGAGCTAACTAATAACTACTATTCACTATATAACTTATATAAGCTAAACAGTATTATATTTATAAACCTAATTACTCTATACTATAAACTTATAATTATATAGATATTTAAAAATATAAGAGTAATAAAGCTTATATTTAATAATAAAGAGATAATAGCTGATATAGAAAAGTTACCTTACTAATAGCCTACTTAGAAAGATAGTAAGAATGAAGCTTCTATATTTATAGTTTTAACTAATAAAGAAAACTAAAATCTTATATACTATATCTATTATAAGAAAGTTAGAAAGTAAATTTCAGTTCCTAAAAAGCTACTTTATTATTACTAACCTATATATATTTAAGTTAGCTATAAATATATAAAGATAATTATAAATAGCTACTTTAACGATAAAGGAACTTAAGATATTTTTCTTTCTGTAGATAAGGATTTTATGAGATTTTATAATAAAGTTAGAAAGTAGAGTCAGGTAATCTGTAAATAGATAGAGTATTACAATTATAAGTATACTAAACTATAAGTGATAATAACTTCTCTACCTCCCGGAATATCTAGTAATATAAGGGAGGTATATTTATAAACCTAACTTAGTAATATTATATAGAGTTATAGTATAGATATTAAGGTAGTAGGCTTAGTAGTTAAGATTATCTCTATAGTAGATTAAGTAACGATAACTTTAGTAATAGTATATAACTTCATCATAATATACCTCTAGATTAATATTCAATTTATAGACCTAGTAGACTCTAAAGTCTATAGAATTATTAATATAGACTTTATAATAAATATTATCTCTAAGGAATATATATAGGTAGCTAATCTATAATTCTATATAATTCTAATAAAACTAGGTTTCTATAGTATTACTAACGTTAATTATATAACTAATTTCACTAGAGTAATAATAGAGAATATTTAGTTAGGTAACTACTATATCTCTAATATAGGATTTTTCGTTATATTTAAAGATTACACTATAAAAAATTAAGTTTTAGGTATCCTATTTCTTATTAAAACCAGAATAACGCTAGACTATATTCTAAACTAAATTATAAGTATATTTTAGTTTAGAAATAATAAGCTAAATATTCCACTATTATTCTATATACTTAACTTAACAGGAAAGTTTTATAATATTATTATAGATACTGGCAGTTTTAACTAAATTTAAAAAGTATATAGCTTTTCTCTTCCTATAGGGAAGGAAAACTAGTAACCTCTATTAATAACTTTATATTAGCAGATAGTTACTTTTTTATAGGAAGAGATAGTTAATATAAGGAAGAGGAGGAGGAAGAGTTAGATATATTACTACTTAACTTTCATTTAGATTTTACAGATTTTATATTATAGCTATAAAACTAAATACTAGAAGGAGTCTAAATATAGCTAGATAATAAGAAAGAAATTATTATAGTAGTTAATAATTTAGAGAAGGAATTTCAGGAGATTTTAGAAGTTTCAGTTTACTTAGTTATTAAGCTAAAGATCCAGAAGATTTACTATATTATTATATCTCTTAGAAAATATAATCTAAACTACCTATCTTATAATAGTAAGTATCCCTATTACCTTTATAAATCTAAACTATCAGTATAATAAACTTTAGTAAGAGGAAAGAAAGGTTAGAAGAATCTGTATTATAGAAGCTAGAAGGTAGTAGTAGTATCAGATACTATATTTAATAAATAGAAGGATTACTTCCTAAATGTAACTAAATATATAATAACAGCAGATATATAGGGAGGATTAGTCAAAGAAGTTAATATAATATATAAAATAAAAGATAAGAAAATTAACCTAATTAATAATATACTATCCAATAGAATAACTCTAGAGGGTAATCTTAAGTAGAAACTAAAAATATAAGTAGAAATAGAGAAATTTATTAAGAATAATCCTAAGAGATAAGTTATAAAAATAATTATACTAACGTTTTTAAAAATTACTACTGGGGAATATCTAAATCTAAAATATCTAAATAAAATTATAAATTCAGTAAGTTACTTATATAAGCTAGAGAAAGAACTTCTAGCGAAAGTCTTAAAAATATAAAAGTAGAATCTAACCTATAATTTTAACTATTATAGTAAGCTACTTAAGTTAGTAGTATTATTATAGATAATTAAAACTATCCTATATAAAATATAGGAAGTAAAATCTATCCTAATCCCTAAGAGACTAATTAAAAGTATTATTAAGATCCTTAAAGTTTATACTTAGAATAAGATTCTAAAATATAATTATACTATATACTAAAATCTTTTCTTTCTTATTAGAAAAAAAGATAGTAAGATAAAACTTATTAACTTAACTATAAAGATTAATTATATTATAATTTAAGATATAAAGTTACTATCTAAGGTAGATAAGGTTTCAGAAGATTTTAGTATATATAAGCTTTTATCTCTTCTTAATATTTTCTTAGATTATAATTAGATCCCTCTTAAACTAAAAAGTAGGAACTTAACTATATTTATAATTCTATTAAGTCTACTAAAGTACTTTATTCTACTCATAGGAGATACTAACTCTATTATCCAGTTTATAAAAACTATAGTAAAAGTACTCTATAATTTAATTTCTAACTATTATAAGATTTTCCTAGATAATATTATAATTAAACAACTAATAATAATATATAATAGAAAAGATAACCTATATTACTTAAGTATTTATAGGTATATTCTAAAGTATACTCAGAATATTAATAGGATTTTAGTAAATATTAAGCTTACTAGCTATACTATTATAATAGTAAAATTACAGTAAATATTGGAAACTATTACTATTATAGGCTATATCTGTAGGATATATAGCTAACAGCCTAAAGAGTCTAAGATCACTAAGATTAAAAAGTAGAAAGTATACTATAATATCTCTAAAATCTATTTATTCCTAAATATTACTATTTTTTACTAGGTCTAGGTGAAAAACTATTCTACTATTACTTAGCTACTAAATAATTTACTTAAGAAGGATATCCTTTTTAATAACTTAACCTTCAGGAGATAGTAATAAGCTAACTATAAAATAAACTTTATAATACTCCTATAGTTACTTATTTCTATTAATTATAATTAAGAGAGAGGTTAGATCTACTTAATAGTAAATATTAGTAGAACGAACTAAAACGCAGTTCTTAGATAATTTATTAAATAGAAGAAAGCTATTATCCACTATTAAAGTAATTTATTCGCAGACTTAAAGCTTAATTATAATATAAGAAAGAAAAAACTTTAGACTATATTAAAAACCTTAAAGTAGGTTTGTAACTATCTATATAGTTAGTATTTCTTACTAGAGATAAATATAAAAATATTAGTAACTTAGCTTAATAATATAGTTTCAGATCTTCTAGAAATCCTGATTATTCGCTAGATATCTTAGATATAAATATTTAACTTTAAAGTCAATTATATCAGTAAAATAGTAAACTTAGCAGCTAACAGGTTATTTTAGAAACTTTCCAGACTCTCTAATAAAGTTAATAATATAGGGGAGGAAGATATTGATAACTAAATGAATAAGTAAATCTTCTTTATAGATATAAATACTTAAGTTTTCTTTAATAGAACTTATTCTTTTAGTAATAAGTAATATATTAAGGAGGTTTTTAATATAGATATCACTCTAGCTACTAGTAGTAATATAAACCTAAAACTAATACTCCCTAGTATTATATTAAGTAATTTGCAGATCTAATTATATTAATCTCAGTAGATTACTTACTATTTAGTAACTCTAAAGAGGCTATTTAGTATTAACCTAACCTATTTGAAAGCTTTCAGACATAAAGTATTAACCTTTTAACTATATAATTAACTACCTTTCACTAGAGCTACTCCACACAAACTGACACTATAGTAAATAGAAGATAATTCTATAATTTATCAGAAGCTTATTACTATAGTATATAATAAAAATAGATACTATAGCTAAGAAGTAATCTTTTACAGACTAACTAACTAATACTACTAAATAGATATATATAGAGAGGTCCGCAAGATAGTAAAATATTATCCAGACTGTTAATTATATTAAGCCTAATATACTAGCAACCTTCACAGCTTCATAACTCTATAAAAGTATCTATTCAGCTATATTGATTTAGATATTCAGGGAGTAGGTAAATAATACCTTTTGAAAGCTAGAAACACTTTCACAAAATAGCCAGAAGTATAATAGCTAAATAGAGTAATATCTAAAACTATTATAAAATTTCTATTAGAAGAAGCTATTATATAATATAGTCTCTATAGTATACTTATTATTAATAAGAATAGAGAATATATTATTAAGTTTGATAAGTAGTATAGTATAAAGTAACAGATTACTTCTACTTATAACCTATAAGCTAACAGAATCATTAAAATCAGTTACTAGCTAATTAGTTAAATTTTATTAGTATAGATAGTAAGGAATAGTAATAAAAATCCTCACTCTCTACTACCTATAGTATTATTTACAAATTAGATAATAGTTTAAATCTTAATAGAATATACCCCCTTCTACCTTAAGTATAAATATAAGGTAATTATACTAATTAAGACACTAATATTTATATAAAGAATTTTAGATTAAACGTTAGTGTAAATGAAAGAGGAGGAATTATAACTATAAATCAGAGTATTTACTTAGCTAGAGAAAAATAGAGAGAATGCCGTAAGGATAATTACAGACTAATATAAAAAAGTAGCTAATAGTTTTAATACTTATTAGACTAATATGCTTTAAAAGGATAGACTAGAAGTTAGAAACTTTATATTAGTTTATAATGTAAAGCAGACTATTGATAACTTATTAGAGTATAAGCTTAAATACTAAAAGACTAAGCTTTTTTATATACTATTATATATACTAGATCCTTCCTTACATAAACTAATAACTCTATCTAAAGAAGAGATTTAAGGTTTAACTTATAGTAAAAACTATCTGTAAAAGTTTATTTAAATACTAACTAGATACTAAGAACCTACTAATCTAGATATTTATAAATCTAAACTAGAGTTTAAATTAAGGAGAATCTTCCTAATTAAAAGAAAACTAATAATTATTAAGGAGGAAGAGGATATAGAGGAGGCTATAGTCTCTAGTAAAGATAAAAATAATAATAATATTATATTACTAACTTACAGATAAATATATCTCTTAAATATTAGAAAGATTACTAATTTAATATTAAAGGATTCTGTATTTAAGGTTTATCTTCTAGGTTTAAGTTCAGAGAGGAGGGAGGTATATTTTAAATTACCACTCTAAGACCCAGATTTCTCGCCTGTCAGTATCTAAAGTGTTCTTACGCTAATTTACAGGCTTATAGGATAGTTATATTTATATTTTCTTTCCTATTTTATACTTTATACAAATTCTATTTCTTCTACCTTAGGATCAGAAATCTCAAATTCTGGAGTATTCCTCTAAACTTTAGGGAGGAAAACTATAGAAATAGTGTTACTATTTCACTATTTCTACTATTTTAAATAGTTAAAAGCTAGCTTTAAGTTTTAATAGCTAAAGTATACTTATCTTTTCTTTATAGAGCAGAAGTATTTATTTAATCATAACGAGAGAAATATATATTTAAGAAAATATATTAAAAAATAGAAATAACTAGAAGATTAATTTCTATTTATATTTACAAATTTATTATATATTTAGTATTTTCTTTATTTTAGTATTTCTTTCATTTTTCTATATCTTAACTGAAAGTTTCCTACTAAGTAACTATAATTTCTTACTATACCTTAATATCCTTTTAGATTTAAGAAAGTAGCTTATCTTAAAGAAGCTAGAGAGAAGGCTTTTATATAAAAATATAGGTAGTATATGTAAATATAGTATCAGGAATATTATAGATTTTCTTTTACTTAGAAAAAATAATATTAAGGAGGTAAGGGAAATTAAAGTAGGTTACTTCTACCATTTTAGTCTTCTTAAAACTCTAAGAGATTTTAGACTTAAGTATAGGGAAGCTATTATATTCCCCACTTAGCTAATAAATATGATTAGGATATATATAACTATAACCTTATTACTATTAGACTCTAATATACTTAAAATTACAGATTCCTTCAATTTTATAAAAGAAATAATTAGTATAAGAAGTTTCAGGAAGAGAGATATACTTAAAATAGAGTTTACAGACTTAAAAGCTAGTTTTGTCGTTACGTATAGTGCAGGCTTATTCTTTATAATAGCTACAAAATACTATATTCTAATTACTATATCCCTAGATAAAGAAACTATATATAGTAGCTAGCTAACTAAGAATCTTTTAAGCTTATAAACTATAAGGGAGGGTAATACTCTAGTAAAAAAAAACTTAATAATAGAGCGTAAATATTCTTACAGTTTACAAATAGATTATCTTATAATCCTAATAACCTATAAGAATGTACTAAAATATCACCTATATAACTTAAGAATCCTTATTAAACTAAAGCTAAAGTATAAATAAAATCTTGAAGTATTAATTCTAAGGAATAATAAAATATAGAAATATAAAATTAGTAATTACTTAATAATTAGTTAGCTTATAAAGAAATACTAAGTAAGTAGGAACCTTACTATTAGTTTAGCTAATATGATTATAATCTATAGATATATACTACTTACCGGTTTCTGAGGTATAGAGTAGCTAATATTATACATTATATAGAGAGTATTCAGTTTCCTGAGTTTATATAAGCGAGGGACATTAGTATTCTTACCCAGAATAAGGTAATTATACTAAAATATAGCAGAAGAAAGTTAATTATAGATAAAATAGAATAGAAACTAGAGAGTTATAAATAAGGGAGAGAGATGAAGTAGGTAAGAGTCAGAGGAGATACTTTTATATTTCTTACTATAGTAAATATATAGTTACAGCCAGTAAGTTACTACAAACCTAGTTAGTTATAAGGAAGGAATCTTTTTATCTAAAGGGAAGATAATACCTCTTAAGTAAATTATTTAAAAGCTATATATTTACAGGCTTATAGGCTATTTAACTAAATAATTTCACTCTCTAACATGATTTTAACTTTCTCTCTTAATATTAATATTAATATCCTAAACTTCCTGAACTTACTGAAATATCTACTTTAATAAACACTTCTACTATTATAAGCTTTATTAATCTTACAGTTTAGATCTGTAAATTACCTCTATATTACCTTCTTAACTTTCTCTCTAACTCTTATCTACTTAGTAATAACCTTCCCTCGTAATATTATAAACCTAACAAAGTTACCTACTTCTAAAAATACTTATTTATTAGATATTAACTAATACTGCTAGTAACTTACAGAGCTTAGAGCCTCCTACTTACTTCCAGATCTAAAGATAAGGATAAAGCTATTACTAATAATATCTTCTAGAAGTTAGTTTTATCAAGAATATTTAAGAGACTATAATAACCAGCCTCCTCGTTAAGTTAGTATCTATAAAGAATAGCTTACTAATCCTATTATTAACTTTAAACTACTAATAAATAAGCTTCCTCACTAGTTTAAACTAGAAAGTATTATAGTAATAAAGCTTTTACTGAATTACTTCTAACTAATAGTAATTTAGAATAACTATACTGTAAATATAGATAAACTTTCAGATTACCTTCTTAGTCTCTATAACCTCCTTAGCTAAATTAAGTAATAAGAAGAACTAATTTGAGATACTTGGGGCGTAAGCTTTACTTAAATAATATAAGATAATATAGTAGATATTCCAGTTTACTATATTAAAGCTAATAAGAACCTTTAGGTATTAGTAATTTAGTATAATATTACAGCCAGCCTTAAGTTTAGTAGAGGTGAGTCTGTTAGTAGTAAGTTAAGACTATAAGATATAGGTAATAGTATTATTATAATACTAATGAGATTAGGTTTTTAAAGCTTATAGTGATTAGGTGTAAGTTTAATAAGAGAATTGAGGGATAAGGTTAGGAGTATCTGAGGATAATTATAAAGTTAATTACTTAAAACCTATAGAAGTCTGACCTTAAGTAGACTTAAGCTTATTTTAAATATAAGTTCTAATTTCTAGTATAATAATTACTCATTACCACTTACTAGTGATTAATTACTAATCACTTCTATATATATAATGTAATTACCTTATTATTATCTTTATATAATTTATTTTATAGTTTTTTTATACTAAGTGGAGCCTCTATTATTTCTATATTATTTTATATATAAAGGTTCTGTAAATGCTAGGTATTCTGTGCGGCGTTCCTTAGTTCTATAGTTCTAATAGATTATAATATTAAGTTTCCTCTCTAAAAGTCTGGTTTCCAGACCTATATAAGTAAGTATTATTTCTAATATAGATATTAGTATTTATACTTTTCTAAATACCAATATAATAATAAAGTCTTCTCTTAACTCTATATTATTTTCTACTATATATTATTATTATTACGTTCTGTAAATTACTAAGTTTAGTTTTAAGGTTATATTTTATATTTATTACTATAGTTAGGGTTTTTATTATAAGATACTTTAGAGAATAATATTACAACCTATTGGAACTACAGAACTAAGGGACGCCCCGCAGGATATCTAGCGACTGTAGGACCTTTATATGCAGGATAATATAGAAATAATAGGGACTCTACTTAATATAGAAGAACTATGATATAAGTTACATAACGATAAGATAAGGATTATTTAGGATTAATATAATCTAGAATAACTAAAGGAATATACTAACTAGCTAGAATTTATATATAGGATAAGCTTAAGTATATTTAAGATTAGACTTCTATAGGTTTTTAGTAATTAACTTTATAATTATCCTTAGATATTCCCAACTTTATCTTTCAATCTTCTTATTAAACTTATACTTAACTACTATAAGTTTTGAAAACCTAATCTTATTAATATTATAATAATATTATTACTTATATATTATAATCCTAACTTATTATTAACAGACTTACCTCTACTAAACCTAAAGCTAACTATAATATTTTAATTATTTCTATTTAGTAAGTTGACTTTATAAAGCTTACTTAATAGTATTTAGGAAAGAATATTATTATATTTACTAAATACTAAACTCCTTCTACTTTTTTTAGTTCTCAGGAAATACCCCCGAAAAGTAAATAATCTATTAAGCCTCTAGACTAGGAAAAAAAGAATATTAATCTTTCTAGTAATAAAGAGGATAATACTATAAAGTTTATATAATAGCTTTAAAAAACTAATAAAGATATAGTTAAGATATAGAACATTATTAATAGTAATACTATAGAAATTACTTAACTTTAGTAGAATCTCTATAATAATCTAGATTAGTAGTAATTTCTTACTCTTTAGTAGGAAGTTAATATTTTTTATACTACTATTAATACTATCTAGACTCTAGTTAAGTTATATAAGAAACTTTAACTTAACTTACCTTAAGCTTTTAATAGAACTCCTAGGTATCTTAAGAGATTCCTCACTTAAGTTAGAACTTACTATTAGTTTTATAATCTCAGTTTTAAGGATAAAGTTAAATAAGTTATTTATATTATCTTATTCCTTAAAGAAAGAGTTTTTATATAGTTTAAACTTTATCTTACTAATTTCCTTATTTATAAATAGAATAATCTTAAGTTAGAAACTTAAACTATCTTTATAGGTTATTATAGTTTTAAAAACACTCTAATCTTACTATTCTAAGAACTAGATAAGTAATAATAGTATAAATAAGATCTAGTAGCTTTTAAGTAGAAAGATATAATTATATATTATATAGCTGAATTTGGATATATCTATACTAGACTTAATTATACTAAAAATATTAAGATCTTTATATTCTACTAGAAACTGAAAGAAAATATTAAAGATAAATTTATTAAGTAAGATAGATCTAGTAACTTTATTATATATATAAAACTTACTATTAAGATTAATAACTAACTTTTTAAGTGTTACTATAAGAAAGGTGAATAATAATAACCTTAATAACCTAAAAGTGGATATAAATATTAAGAACTACTATAAGACTACTGGAACTAACATTATAATTAAGGAACTAGATAATAGTTTACCTTATAAATAAGTATATCTTATAGTTACTATAGTAAGCTTATAGACCTTACTACTAAAGCTGCTACTAAAAATAATAAATAATAAGATTTTAAATATTATAATTATAATAAACTAGAATATATAGCTAAAAACTGCTACTTACCTAAATATTAGTAATAAGGATAATAATTTCAGCTAGTATCTAAATAAACCTAATAAGTTAATATTACTAAGAAGGAAATACTTTGTACCTCTCTAATTTAGATAGTCTATTTAATAATATTTATATTATATATTAAGGATCTAAGGATAATATAGGATAAGATTCTAAGAACTCTTCTGGATAATTAGGATATTATACTAAAAAGATACTAGTAATAGTTAATATTAAGAAAGAAGTAAACTTTATGCTAATCTTAAAATAAAACTAGATATAAGAGAATAAAGTACTAATCTTATAGCTACAGGTAGCTAAGAGAGAATTTCACTATAGAATTAGTTAAATACCTAATAGATAGCTTCTATAGAGAATTTAGTATCAGATTTAGTAGAGAATTAATATTAGAGGAAACTTACCTCTTACTTAAGTTCTCATATAACCACTCGAAGTAAGTAATAAGATACTAATAAAAATCCTCACTATAGTTAAATATTATAAGCTAAAATGTAAAGTTAAAAAATAACTTAATAACCTCTATTAGTAAGAACTTATTAAAATCAGCCTCGGAATCTATATTAACCTAAGTAATCTATTTAAGTTAATTAATAATAATATTAAGTTAGATAATAATATTATTGAAAGCTTAGAATCCTCTATTTTACAGTAACTAGATGGTAATAAAAGTAAATAACTTAGGATTTAGAGTATTCACCTAACTTAAGATAAGTAATTTATTATATTCTATAGAGTTCCAGGCGACTAGACTCTAAACTGCCCTAAGATAATCCTCTGTAATATAGACTATAAACTTTTACAAATTAATTATCAAGCTTACTAAACTATCTTTTAGGTATATTATATATAAGATAATTATATATTATACTTTAGTAATAAATTCGATAGATAATTCTTTTTATAATAATTTGGGGATAATTTAATTCTAAATATATATTTTAATATAAATCTACTATTTTAGGAATTTCAGTATTTCAATAAAAGCCACTTTATAATATTCGCACTTAGTGAAACCTACGCTATAGTATATATAAATAAGATTATTCGTAAATAGATAGACTGCGAATTAGACTATTATATAATCTATTATATTAATAAAGTAGGAGAATAATATGATTAACGTAACGAACTTTAGAAATAAAAAAAAAGCACTAAAGACAGATCTATACTACTAACGCTAGAATATAGAGAATTAATATTCAGTAAAATACTTTAAGAAGGAAAGATTGTAACCTACTATTATAAAGGCAGAATAATATCAGAATAGAGGTACTATAAGTATATAAGTAGTTAAAAATTAGACTTACTTAGTAAATAAGGATAAAGAAAAGTATTTAAGATAAAGTCTTTATATTTAGTAATAGTAGAATATAATAATAAATATCTTTACCTTAATATTATAGTAAATAGATATAAGATATAAACTTTAAGTAATTATAGCGTTTAAGGAAATTTTATATTACTATAAGTAATAAATAAACGACAGATCTTATAGATAATAAAAACTAAACTATATTAATTATATACTGTTGAAGGAGAAAGTATTAAGTATAGTAGAGGTATTATTAACTTAGAGACTATATACCTCCCTTTAGACTATTATAGCTAGAAGGAAGACTATATCTTTAATAAAATAGAGATAGATAATTAAGAGATTATCTTAAGAATCTTATACTTATAAAAGAATAACTTACAGATAGATTAAAAAACTAACTATCTCTAATAGAAGGATTCAGTCTCTAAAGACTTTCTAGATAATAAGATCCTATATAAATTAGATATAACTCTAAGAATATAAAGATTTATTATCTACTTTAGGATTAAGAATATAGTAACCTGGACGTAAAATATTATAGTAGTAGTAAGAGTTAATGATAAGATAGATTGACTTCAGATTATCCCTAATCAATACTGAATTTATAAATAACATTTTGCAGAAGAACTTAAAACTAAACTACTAGAATATATAAACTATAATTGTAAGATCCCTTTAAAGGAGGAAAAGGAGCTTAGGTTCAGTAAAATCTATAAACTTAATTAAATAGAAATAGAAGTACTTAATAAGTATATTAATAAACACCTTAAGGAAAATTATATTAGATATTGAATATTACTAGTAGGAAGCTTAATCCTGTTTATACTTAAGAAAAACAGTAAGTTATAACTAAATATTAATTATTAATAACTTAATAATATAATAATTAAGAACTAATATTTATTACTTTTTATATTAGAATTATAAAACTAACTTTATTAACCTAATTAGTTTATAGCTTTTAACCTTAAGGAAGTTTATAACTTTATCTAAATTAAAAAAGGTAAAGAATAAAAAACTACTTTTAGAATAAGAAAAAGACTTTATAAATACCTTATAATATCATTCAGACTTATGAATATACCTATAATATTCTAATCTATAATTAACTATATACTATATAAATACTTAGATATTTTTTATATAGTATATCTCAATAATATCCTTATCTATTTAAGGATGCTTAAAGAATATAGGAAATATATTTATAAAATACTTTAGAAACTTCAGTAAGCTAAACTACTAGTTAAACTAGAGAAAAGTAAGTTTTATATATAATAAGTAGAATATTTAGAATTCACTATTATATTAAATATAATTAAGATATTAACTAAGAAGATCCAAGCAGTTAAGAATTAACTTAAGCTAATAAACGTTAAAGAAATCTACATTTTCCTCAGATTTACTAACTTTTACTAAAGATTCCTTAGAAATTACATACAAAAAATAATCCCACTTACTAAACTTTTATAAACAAACACTAAGCTTAATTAAACTAATAAATAAAAAAACGTATTTCAGGATATTAAGATCTAGATTATCTTAGAACCTATTCTTATAATTCCAGACCCTAATAAGCTATTTAAAGTTAAAACTAATATCTTAAAATATATAATAGGAGGATAATTAGAATAATAAGAAATAAAAAGAATACTATATTCTTATATCTTCTATTTATATAAACTTAGTAAACTAAAGCTTAACTACTAGATCTATAATAAGGAACTTATAATTATTATTAAAGTATTTTAAGAAACGAGACTATAACTTTTAGGAACTAAATATAAACTTCAGATCTATACTAACTATAAGAACCTTATATATTTTATAATATCTAAGGATTTTAATAAGTAATAAATTAGATAGTAAGAATTTCTTTCAGAATTTAACTTTTATATTATTTACTATAAAGAAATAGAAAATAGAAGAGCTAATATAGTTAGTTAAAGACTAGACTATAATATCTTAATACCAGAAGAAATATAGATTATCCTAAGAATAGATATAAATAGAAACCCTATATCTATATAGAAGCTGCTCTTAATTACCAGATAACTTAATATTAGTATAACTGGAAGAATAATATATAAGATAATCAGAAATATTTATAGTATACTAGTATATAGATATTAAGAAGTTACTAAAATATTTAAAAGGATTTAATAATATTATAATAAAAAAGTTATAAGATAAGATATAATTAATATAATTAAGAATTATAAGATTTACTTTAAAAGTAAACCTAGCTAATATAAACTTTATAGTAAATTATAATTCCTAGTAATATCTTAAAAGCTCTAGGAATTAATTTCTTTAGACTTTATTATTAAGCTATTAAAGTTATAAGAACTACTTACTAGAGTATATTATAATAATGTTCTTATTATAATAGAATAACTTACCAAATATACTTACTTTATTCTCTATAAGGAATTAAATATAGTAGAAGATTTTATATATATCTTCCTCAAGATTATTATTAGCTAATATAGGTTACCTTAGGAAATTATATTTAATAGAGATAAATTTTTTATATCTAAGTTTTAGAAATACTAATTTCGTAATTTAGAGTGAAGTACTATCTGTCTACTATTTTCTACTTATAAACTGATATTTAGATTATATATATTAATTAGATCCTTAAAATCTATCTTAGATATTATATTAACTACTGATAAGATAATTAAAATACTTTATTACTAATAATCTGATTTACCTATAATAATATAGTAAGAGAAAATATAAAAGAATTACCTTTCTATCTTAATTATAAATTTTACCTTACTATATATAGAGAGTTTTAATAGGAAAAATAAGTAGTAAAAATAATAGTAGATATCTTAGAGTTTTATAAACTCTAAAATAAACTACTAAAAGAATTCAAATTTATTAAGTAATAAATATATAAGTATACTAATATTTTAAGAATTAGAAAACTAATTTTTAAGGAGAGAGATCATATCTACTTTACTAGATAAAATATTAAGACTAAACGACTAAGCGATAAGTTAGATTTTAAGAAATTCAGATTATTTAGAATTATTTGCAAAATCTCGAATATTAATTATAAACTACTACTACTAGATACTATAAGATATTATTTAGTCTTTTATATTTTAGTTCTTAAACTAATATTCAAAGGATCCTATATAGAAGATTATATTAAAGTTAATTTAGAACAAGAATATAAAATAGAACAAATAATTAACTATATTAATTAATAAGATAACATAGAAATATAATATCTAATTAAATAGAAAGGATATAGCTATATAGAAAATATATAAGAACCAGTATCTAGTATTAAATACCTTAAAGAACTTTAAGAATATTGAGAATAATAA
Organism: Colletotrichum lindemuthianum; assembly: GCA_001693025.2. Taxonomy (NCBI): domain Eukaryota; kingdom Fungi; phylum Ascomycota; class Sordariomycetes; order Glomerellales; family Glomerellaceae; genus Colletotrichum; species Colletotrichum lindemuthianum. The sequence continues at coordinate 3,568 of MASP02000471.1, read as the reverse complement.
GTATATAAATAAACTATAATATCTATAATCTAGATTAATAAACTAGTTTATATTTAATATTCTTAACCTAAATAATAACTAGATAAAAGATCTTAAGGGGATAAAATATTTCTATATCTAGAAATACTATATTCTGAAGAATAAGAAATCTTAAACTAGCTATTAATACCTCTAGACATATTACTTATAATAAATAAGAAATAATAGATTAAAACTTATTCTAAGTAGAGACTAATCAGCTTTATTGGATACTCCCTATATAGATAAATCCTGAAGTATATGTAACTTCTATACTTCTAAAGATAACTCCCCTACCTCTTATTTATCTACTAACTATATTTCCTAATGAATTAAATTAGAACTATGCTCCTTTAGAAACTTCTTTTATTTTTAAAAATAAGTTAAATAACTTAGAGTGGTTACTAACTGTATCTATAAAACCTTAAGAACCTCTTTAGCTTTTTATTTTTTTTACTCTACTTTCTCCCACTTCTTAAAGTAATAATTTACTAAGAAGAAAAAGTTAATAATATATATATAGAAAGAAGAACTATTAAGTACTTATAAATATTAGTTATATTATTATTATTATAACCTATTAGACCCTACGTAATATATTTCCTATACTATTTTAAATTAGTAAGGTCTATTTTATATATATAATTGTGTTGGAAATAAGGAGAATATAGTATTATATTATAACCTTAGTGATTAATAAGAAAGCTTAATATTTAACGGTTTTATTTAATCTGAATCTAATAACATTTATGAGAATTAGGTTTTTAAATATAACCTAATATAATATTAGTAGTAGAAAAAGATAGAAGAATATAAAATAACTAATAACTCTATCTAGAGGCTACTATATATTTATATTAGTCTTGAGGATAAGACTTTCAGAGGGGAGACTTAATATTATAACCTGTTAGAACTAAAGGACTAAGGGGTACTCTGTAGGATACCTAGCGGCTGTAGGATCTTTATATATAGGATAATATAGGAATAACAGGGACTCTACTTAGTATAGAAGAATTATAATATAAATTACGTAATAATGAGATAAGGATTATTTAGGATTAATATAATCCAGAATAACTAAAAGAATATACTAATTAGCTGGAACTTATATATAGAATAAGCTTAAGTATATTTAAGATTAGACTTCTATAGCTTTTTAGTAATTAACTTTATGATTATCCTTAGATATTTTTAGCCTTATCTCTTAATCCTCTTGTTAGACTTACACCTAATTACTGTAAGCTCTAAAAACCTGATCTTATTAGTATTATAATAGTATTATTATCTGTATATTATAGTCTCAACTTACTACTAACAGACTTACCTCTACTAGACCTAAGACTAACTATAACAAATAGATATTTATAATACTTATATATAGACTAGAAAACTATATAATACTTCCTAAAATACTATCTGTAAATATATATAGTTTCTAGTATTTCTATTATACAGACTGATATATTTTTACCTAGTAGACCGTTTATTAAATAAGATTAGTTATTTAGATAATAAAGAAGAGGCTACTAAGGTAGTTTTATAAAAGAAAGCGAAAGTGTTATATTAATAATCTAAGGTTTTAAGGAAAACTTAGACTGAAATAGATAAGTTACTTATAAAGTTAGATTATATTTATAGAATAAAGAGAAATATATTTAAGTAGGGTTACTTAATATATAAGGAAGATTCTAAAGAGAATATTCTAATAGTGAATAAGAGTATAGTATCTTTAGAGACTAATTTAAATAGTACTTTTAAGATAGTTAATTAGGATACTATATTTAGTGATTCTAATTTAGCGAATTTTAATTTTAGTATTTCTAGTATAGTAGTTAAGAATTCTTAATATTTAGGGGATAGTGTTTCTAGATATAGAAATATTTTATCTACTTAAGGTCTTTTAGTTAGTTAATACTTAGGTTAAGAGTGTTATATATAAACTAGTTTATTGATTTGGATTATAGGTGTTGCGGTTTATTTATATATTTGTTGTTTTTAGTATTTTTGAAGTTTTTTAAACTGTTTGATATTAGATACTAGTTTCTATATATTTTCTGCATAGCTATAGTCTTTCTATTTAATAAGGTATTAAATTTCTACGATATTTTGTTAATTAATATAGTTAATAATTTATTTTATTTTATATTTTTATTCTAAATTAATTTTAATATAATCCTTTATATAGAATTCTTTTAATACTAATTTAAGAAGTGAAATATGGAAGACTGAATAATATTTTATAGTATTTAAAAATAATAGTTTATAGTGAATATTTAAGATTTTAAAAATAATTTCAAATAGTTTGAGTTTCTTAAAGTTTAATTTATTACTTAGTTATTTAGTTTTAATATTTTATTTAGTAAGGTAGATATTATCTTCCTCTTTAAAGATTAAGTTTCTAATTTTTAAAATATTAGTATACTTATATATTTATTATCTGATAAATTTAAGTTCTTTTAGAACCTTATTCTAGAGAGCGTGAAGCTTTAAGATATTTACTATCGTTCTTATAGCTTATTCTCTCTGTTAAGGTTCTCTATATATAATAGGGTTAAATTTATACTTAAGATAGAAAGATAATTCTTTAGTATTTTCTCCTACTATACTATTATAGGTAAATTAAGTTATTAGTAGTAAAATAACCTAATTATCTTATTAGTAGTTAATATAGTATTTAAGGTGGATTTTGAGGATCTAGCTAATATATTTAGTCTGGCTATTAGTTTATAAGTGGAAAGCAGTAGACAGGCGGTATTTTACTCCAAGTTACGAAACTAGGAATTTCCAAAACTTAGATATAAAGAGTTTATCTTTATTAAATATAATTTCTTAAGGTAACCTATATTAGCTAATAATAGTTTGAAGAAAAATATATATAAGGTTTTCTACTATACTTAATTCCTTATAGAGAATAAAGTAGGTATATTTAGTAAGTTATTTTACTATAATAAGAATATTATTATAATATACTCTAGTGAATAGCTTTTATAGTTTTAATAGCTTAATAATAAAATCTAAGGAAATTAATTTCCAGAGCTTTTAAGATATTAGTAGGAGTTAAAATTTACTATAAGGTTAATATAAGTTAGACTTACGTTTAAGGTAAGTTTTATAATTCTTAATGATGTTAATTATATTTTATTTTATAACCTTTTTATTATAATATTATTAAATTCTTTTGAACGTTTTAGTAACTTCTTAATATCTATATACTGATATATTATAAATATTTCTAATTATCTTATACGTTACTCTTCTAGTTATACTAATATTAATTTATCTGGTAATTAAGAGTAGCTTCTATATAGATATAAGGTTTCTATCTATATCTACTTTTAGGATAACCTATATTTCTTCTGGTACTGGAATGTTATAGTTTGGTTTTTGATACTTAATCTGTTACTTATTAAGGCTTTTAGATATTGTAGAGTGTGTGAGGTTCTTATAGTTAGTATAAATCTGAACTTAATATTTAGTTTCTAAAAGTTATTGTAGCGAGGTAGGTAGGGTTGAGACCTACATCCAGTAAAGTGATACCTTACGTTAAAGG
>MASP02000470.1:0-27607 GCA_001693025.2 Colletotrichum lindemuthianum | reverse complement strand
TTATTACTAATTAGAATATTCTAGTAATACAGGCTTACGTCAGTAATTACGCGTCATTACGCATACTGAAGTTAGTTACAGGTAAGTACCCTGTAAAAGAAAGATGTAGAATATTCCACGGAATATTCAGCCTGTAGGTATAGTACTACTATAGGGTAAACACCTATAGCCTAGCATTTTAACACTTTAGCTAAACTCTTAAAATTTCTATAGATACTAAAACCTTTTAATAATAAGTTAAATAAAATTTCATTAGAGTCTATATAGATTAGTATTATCTAAAAACCTAATAGATTATCTAGCAGACTAATAGTATTTAACTATAAAACTTATTTAGCTTTATATAAGTAATATAATCTAATAATTTAATAAAAAAAGTATTTATAGTAATTAATTATAATAATTAACTATACTAATTATTTTTAGGATACTTAATTAAGAATATAGTAAATTTAGGATATTTATAATAAATACTTTAATATAGATATATTTATTTTACTTATTTAATTCTGAAAATATTCTTAATATATTCTTTAGTTATACTTACTAGTAAAATAGCTTAAGCTTTTTAGATAAAACTTAATTATAGATATCTTTAGTTTAAGGGTATTTATATTATAGCTGCAGATTATCTCTATATCTAAGTTATATTTATTCCTCTTGAATATTTATTTAGCTTAGTATATAATATCTACTACTATTCCTAATTTAATCTTTTAGCTAAGATAATTTTTAAGCTCCTTACTATTAAGGTTAAGTAGTTAAAAAAGATCTAACTATCTTACTTTCAGCTAGAAGAGATACCTAATAAAGAGGATAAAATTATTATTATAACTAAAAAATACTAATATATAATTTATACTATTTTTAATTATAATTTTCTTTTAGATAAGATAAAAGTGAAGAATTATTTTTAGGTTTATTAGTTACTTATTAGCTTCTTAATTAAGATTCTCTCTAAAGAGAATATTAATAAAGATATAGTTAGTAATTCTTCTAATAGAGAAATAGATAAAAATAATAGCTAAAATAATAATAAAGAGTTTAGTATTTAAGATTCTGAGAGGAACTCTCCTTCTCTTCCAGACCTCCCCCCTCCTCTGAATTTTAAAAATATTTTATTATAAGATTATATAGTAAAGCCTTCCTCTAAGTAATCTTATTAGAATAATATTAAGGATTTTTAAGGTTAAAAGCTAGGGAAAAGAAAGAGAACTATAACTATAGAAGCTGCTAGCTAGTAACTTTTATAGTAATTATTTATATCTATCTTTAGTTAGATTATAATAATTATTATTATCTTTTTATATTTATTATTTTATATATTTCTTTTATTTTTTTCTTCTATTAAAGGTATATCTATAGGTAATTTTAGGTTACCTACGATTACCTATTGCATATAATAGGTAATTATAAGTAACCTAATATTACCTATAGGTAGTATCCTTTTTTTTACCTATACCTATTTACTACCCACAGGCCTAATAGGTACCCACCATTACCCATGGGCCGTATAGGCCATTACCCAGCTGGGTACCCGTGGGTAATTTCCAAGCCTAGTTTGGATGCAGAGGTAAGAAAGGGGCACCATCAACCTTCTCGAGAACACAGCGATGGATCTTCATCATCAGGCTGGGAAAACAGCCGTGAGCTGACTGAGCAGATTTATGAGGATGCCGTCATCTCGCATGTTGCAATTGGTGTTTGATAGGCTCGTCTACATAGCCATCACCTGCTGCGCCGCAGACGCAACTCTTTTCCCCTCAGTTGAGTAAGATTGCCTGTTGAGCCTCAACTTCGCGTTTCCAGTCTTTTGCGACCTCCAAGTCGGACATCATCCATCATCGCCAACGTCCCCATCAAAGACGATGAATTCAGAAACTGAAGTACCTCCTGATCTTTCACAACACGACGTCTTGGTCGCCAGGGAACATCGACATCGCCGATGGGCAGAGAAATATCTTGCCATTCCGGCCAACCATCTCGGTAGTGGCTCTGAGCTTGTGCAAGAAGTTGTGTCTGACGATGTCAGCCACACCCACGTCGAAGCTAAGATCCAGCAGTTCATGCCCAGCACAGCTATTGTGGATGGATTCTGTAACAAGTGCTGCCATCAACTGGATCATTGGCCGGACTTGACTTTGGACTGGCAATGTGTTCAAGGACGGTCCTTCAGCAGTGTTTGTGAGATAGAAGCCTCAACCAGAGCTGGATGCAAACTCTGTTCCTTTCTCTCGTCAAGATTGAGGTTGACGGGCCTCCTGCACGTCTTTCAGAAGATCGAGAACGGCTCACTAGTCTTGGGCACGATTCAACGACATCAATTTCCATCCAGAACCGGAGATCGGCGGGCTCAGGCAGCCAAAGCATATGGTTGAATTTCCCGGGAAAGGTGGCAAGCCACTGCGACAGTCCTGGTGGCGAAGCCGTCCAATTTGTGTCAAAAGTGGCCAGCGTTTCCAGTAAGACTCAACAACTTTCAAGCCACTCTGCCCTTGCTACCTGACCTTTCACTCTAGCTAAGGCTTCAAACAGCCTGGCGAAGCGGAGGAGTTGATACGTTCGAAAGCTGCAGATTATGGCTACGCCACTGCACTGAGTCTCACGACCAGTGTCGTCATACGCAAAGTTATAAGCGGCCCACGAGATTAGTTGCATTCGACGAAACCATCGCCAAGGTGGTGCTCACGGAAAGCCTCGACGTCATGCCTAAGTACGCTTCGCTGAGGTACTGCTGGGGCCACGAGCCATTCAGGAAGCTGACTGTGGGCAACATGAATACCTTCCTCGGAGGAATCTTCATCGAGCATCTTCCAAAGACATTCCGTGATGCCATGTACGTTGCGCGGAAGTTGGGCTTGTCTCACATTTGGATCGACGCCCTCTGCATAGTCCAGCAGGGCGATGACCACAAGGACTGGCTCATGGAATCAGGTCGTATGGGTTCCATCTACGGCGGCTGCCACGTCACCATCGCCGCCTCATCCGCGACTAATGTGCATGGGGGTCTCTTTTCAAAATGGAAACACTATAGTGGAGATTTTTGTGCACGAGTGACTACGACAAAACACTGCACGGTGAGAAATTTCCACAGCTTCAACGTATATGCAGAATCATCGGCCAACACTGCGCTGTCTCGGCGGGCTTGGGCTTTCCAGGAGAGACTCTTATCGGCCCGAGTCATGTACTTTGGCGGAACTGGCATATTTTGGGAATGCAGGTTTGCAATCAAGTCCGAGTTCCTGTCCGGCGACCTTCAGTGGCCTCTGGGCGAGTTCTTCGTGCGTCCGGAAGGAAAAGAATGGGAATGGTCTTTCGTCGTCTCCCACTATACCCGTGCCGAATTGTCAAACTCCTCAGACCGCCTACCCGCGCTGAGCGGTATCGCAAGACGCCAGCATGAGGCAAATGGCAAGCATTATCTTGCAGGAATGTGGAGAGAGCGGCTTGTCACTCAGATGGCCTGGTTTAGGACTGGAATCCGTCGGAAGCGACCATCATGGAGAGCCCCATCTTGGTCTTGGGCGTCTATCGATAGTGCAGTTGCTTACTGGTACTACTGGGATCACGACAGCATCGTCCAAGAGCTGGAGACCTACATCAATATTTTGGACGCATGGACGACGCCGTCAGGCCCGGATGCCTTTGGTCGAGTCAATGACGGCTTGCTCTCGATAGCATGTTCGGCACTCGTGAGCGGCCAGCTGTTTGAATCTGGCGATTGCGATGACACCGGAGGGAAAAAAGCCTTTTTCAACGTCGCAGCTCTGCCACTCGATACCGAGGACACCCAGTTCCCCGTCTGGCTAGACTGCTTGAAGAATGACGAAACTTCGAGCCGCGATCTCGTATTCTTGTTGCCAGTTTTCAAAGGGCCAACGGGCGTCAGGCGAAACCGCCGGCGAATACATGCCAAGAATGGCGAGGAGTACGGCAGACAGCGGGCAGAAGACACGGACGATGACTGGGAAAAACAACTAGCGGTCCGCGGCCTTGTTCTTCGACTGCGGGGGAAAAACGGACACAGACAGAAGATTTCTTCGAGTTGGGATGTTTGATTTTGCAAACTTTGGAAGGGTAGTTTCCTACCACATCCGAGAAGATACAGGCTTCTATCGCAAGTTCCTTCAAGTCCTCGAGATGAGCGGCATTGAGGCAGCCTACGCTGGGTCCAACGATGCGTTTTCAGCTAATGTTCAGGAGCAGAGAGACATCCGTATTACGATTGTGTAAACGTTTGGGTGGTAATTCTCAGGCAATAGTTAGCCTATTGACCCGATGATCTCAAGCTATTATAGTCAACTTCATGTCAGCATCACCTTCTCCGACTGTGGGAAATGAATAGGCTGACTCGATGTACTCGGGAAGAGGTAAGATATCCTAAAACTCTTACAAAACGCCTAAAGACAACATGGCCATACACGAGGGATTGCTGTTCTTGTTCGACACCTACAGAATGGACTAAACTATACATGCAGTCTTCTGCTGCTCAAGCTACCTGCTACTTGAGACCACTTACACCTCTCTCAACTTGACATAACACTGCACCGGCACCGTCGTCAGATCCTCAATCGGCTCCGACGTATCCCACTCCCCCCTGACCGGGTCCAGGTTGAAATGCCAAACCAAAAGACTCAGCAGAATCCTCATCTCCATGTACGCCAACCTCTTCCCAAAACAGGCCCGCGGACCGTGTCCAAACGTCGCAAACGGCCCCGCGTTCGCGTCGAAATACTCCCTCTCGACGCCGTCCTCCCCTTCGTCCCTCTTCATCCACCTCTCCGGCCTGAACTCGGCCACATTCTCCGCATCCCACACCCCGATCCGCTGCGCAGTGCTCTTGGCGCTATCCGTAGTGCGCGTCCTCTCGTCAACGGGCACCGCGGGCATGAGATAGCCCGGTCCGTGGGCGAGGAAGAACACCTGCGTGCCCTTGGGGACGTGGTGTCCCAGAATCTGCGTGTCGACGCGGGCCTCGCGGGACGTGATGGGGAGGGTTTTGCTGCAGCGGAGGATCTCCTCCATGACGGCGTCGAGGAAGGGGACCTGCGTTTTGAGGATCTCGGTGACTGTGGGCGGGCGAGAGGCGGCCCTGGCGTCGGGGAAGGAGGCGTGTAGGTCGTTGCGGAGACGCGTGAGGCCCGCCTGGTCGCGGGAGAGGAACTTGAGACCCCATTGGAGAGAGGAGGATGTTGTGTCGTGGCCTCCTACGAGGTAGCCGAGGAGCTGGGACGTGACTCAGTATGTAAATGGATGGTGGGTTGGAACTTGGGAACGCAGTCTTACCTCGTCCTTGATGGTGTCGGAGTAGTAATCGGGCGCTCTGCCCTCCTTTGATGCAATCGACTGCTCTCGGAGGAGTATCTGGTCCATGGCGCATTTCGGCTTCACGCCCTCTTCCAGGCGTCTCGCGGCCTCGGTCAACTCGCGATGCGTCATCTCATCCTTGTGCGCCAGCGCGTCTTTCAGGTGCTGTTCCCGGCGAAGAAACCAGTGGCGGAATTTGGGAAACGATGACTTGAACGCAACACCGATGCTCTCCGTGATGGCCGAGAAGGAGTGGTGTTCCGGCCCAAGGGGCAACGGTTCGATACTGACGGGCGTGTTCTCATCGCCGGCTTCCTCCACCGGTGCCTGCTTCTCAAAGTGCACAATGTTGCGGACAATGTTGGTGGTTGAGGGATCGGTGTTGAAGGCGACGGAGAGGATGATGTCGAGAGCGAGGTTGTGCACGTCTTTCCCAGCAGCAAAGGGCCGTCCCTTGCTGACGCGGAGTTTCTCGGTCCAGAGGTCGACAAGGCGAGTCGCCTTTTCGTAGATTTGGGGTGCCGAAACCTGCCTGTGTTAGTCCACGACCTACACGTCTCTCTCTCTCTCTCTCGCTCGCTCTCGGTCTGAATCATCTTACCTCGTTCAAGAAAGCGGGCGTCATCAAGTCGCGCACCAACTCCCTGTTCTTCTTGAATCGCGGATCGTCATCGGCCATGCAAATATGGTGATTCGGAATCACGCCGCCAAACAACCTCGCGACAAGACTGTTGCGCTTAAACTCCTTGGTCCTGCGGAGACAAATATCCAGTACCTCGCTGGGGTCGACGCAGACGATGACGGGCTTCGCGAATGGGAGGAAGAAGATCTGGAACAGCGGGCTGTTGTGGTGGCGCGCGTTGTCTACGAACCACGTGCGCCGCGACTTATACTTGATGAGAGTGTTGATGTCGCCAAAGATGCGATTGGCGGCCTCCTTGTTGTACGGGATGCCGGGGAAGGGTTTCGGCAGGGCCCGGAGGCGTAGGAGGCAGAGGAGGCCGATGACGCCGGGGATGACCACCGCCCAGGCTAGCGGGCCGGTGAAGAATGCGAATGCCATCGTGAGGGGTGTCGTTTTTCGAATCGGCAAAGGTCTGAGCAGGGAAGACGATTCCAGTTCAATATTTCTAGCTGGGGCGGCTGGGTTAATATGCGCGAATCTCCTCGCTGTCTCAGCCCGTCGAGCTTGGCGGAGCCGGTAAACGATAAGCCTGGCGTCAGCCTACGGGATTACAAGCCCGGTCCCGAGGAATATTTCAAACATGGGCAGCATCGGAGCTCATAAATCACGCACGGGGAAGTCATGCCGAGTCGAAGGATTGCGTATCCGGCTCCGTCGGGGACCTGGCCAATGATACAACAGATATATGCCTAACTCCTCCATACCCCGGGAGACATGTCAGATTTTAGTCGGCACTGGCCAAGTTCGTCTGGGACTTTGGTTGCTGCGTACGCAAACCCTCCCTGGGATGGATCATGGATGGCACTGGTGGGCTGAATCGGAGTCGTCAGTACCGGCAAGTGTTTCTCGTTTCGAGGGAGGTGTTGCTGTCTCGTGGATTGGTGGATCTGGGAGACCATGATACGACGTCACTTACTGGGCAAGACATTCCATTCATCGACCACACGTGTTACTGGCTGGCCTCATGTCAGGATCGACACGGGTTACGGTGACTCGGCGTTTCTCCACAATCCGTCGGCCCGGCCGGTTACTATGGTAGGTTCTGCAATTTCTTCCGTCGGACATTATAAGGAAATCTTCAACGCCCGCTCTGGTGAAGCCAGACTGAGCTGATGATATCCAGATCAGAAGTTGGAGGGGGTGGTATGTGGTATCAAGACTGCGGTTTCCCATCAGGTCGACGACGTAGGATGACCGGGCTGCAGGCGTAAACAAGCATAACGTCTACATCGTATTTTCAAAAGGCTGTTCGAAATACAATCTTCTTCTTCCAAAGGAATAAATATATCGCCCGACTCAACAAGCGGTCCTAAGATGTATGGTCAGCTCGTCACAGGTACTGCTCCTACGTGGATGAAATGAAGATAGTTGCGAAGCTGATAGCCAAGAGATGCAAAAAGTGGACACTCTGGGAATCGAACCCAGGACCGCTCACATGCTAAGCGAGAATTATACCACTAAACCAAGCGCCCATCAATGCAAGATGCCCTCATTAGTTAGACTATGGCGCTAGACTTTGATGTGCATCAATGTCCAGCCCAACAGAGTCATTCGACAGGCAGAAACCTAGGTAAGCTATCCTTCACAGACGCCAGGCATCATATTCATCTTACTTCCCCTCTGGCGAAACCCTCTACTTCTCATCCACTGCCCAAACCTGCCCAACCCCCTGACCGGTGTCGCGTGTGCTTATGCCAATTCGAGAGCCATCATACCCCAGAGGCTTGGTGGCGCTCTCCACCAATGCGTGTTGAGACCCGACTCCGAGTGCCACGGCGGCAGCTAGCGTTCAGCTGAATCGTACGGCATTTCCGCTTTGCATTCCGTCTACCCTTCTGCCTCTTGTCTCTACCTTCAGATCCAAACTTGGCCAAGAGAACAAAGCATTCTGGCTCGCGCTAGACAGGCTGAGTGAACCCAAAATCCGGGGACGCGGCCGCTAAGTCACGGTCGACTGATTTGTCTCCTCGACAACCCCAGTCTATTTGTGGTTGGCGTTTCGCCCATGGGAAAGCCGTGGTCTAGAACGGATCGTCGTCTCGACGGTTGGAAGAATGCAGTTCATAAAGACATTGTCTTTGCTGCATGTTCCATGCTTTTCAGCCGTCTGAACCAGCACTGCTGGTGACATTTACCCACTGATCCATCGTAGCTCACAGAGCTCCGCTTCAGCCATCATGGTCCACACTGATCTCGATCTCATCTCCAGGAGTCCAGAGCAAAGTATCCACAGAGAGGGCTCAACCCGCCAGTCTTTCCCACAAGGCCACAAGGACCGCTCAGTGTCGGGCCTTCAACAAGAAGCAATTCGTACCCGTCGGTCTATTAGTCTAGTTGGTTAGGACGTCGGATTCTGACTTGTAATACAGTCTCTTCCGTAAGCCCAGGTTCGAATCCTGGATGGACCTTTGCTTTTGCCATTACGTAAAAGTCCGACCTTTTTTGCAGCATGTAATGTCTGATTCTTTCATTCTCCATTCAACAGGGCCCGAGAGGTAACAAGCCATTCTTCTCTCAGCCGCGGCTCCACGGCACGAACCTAGGTGCATCCGGTGCTAGCTCATGGAACTACCGGCGCCACGTTTCCGGGGATGGGGCAGCTGGGTGTCCGAGATGCGTGCCCTGTTCAGCCTCTCTCGCTAGTACACGACGTCTCTCGGCGCTCAGTGGTGAACTGTACGAATGCCTGCGAAATTACAAGGTCTAAATGAGAGCATTTCTTTCTTTGCAGTGGTGGAGGTAAACCAACGCTCTAGTATCGCAGCCCAAACCGGTCCCGAAGCCCCATGGCGGCCAGTCGCCTGATGGCCCCCCGGTGGTGACGCGACCTGGTTCGTGGTGGCATCATGGACCGGCGAATGTAAGTGTCTTACGCTTTGGTATTGACAGCGACAAAGCGAGGTTGCCAGAGACTAGAGTCATGCGTAGGTGTGCTTATAAGTTAATACCGGCACGCTATTCCTCTGTGTTTCTTGGGGCAGCAGGTCTGAATGGCTCTCTGGCTGTTGCAATCATGACTTCTCAGACTCTCGGCTATTCCGGCGACGTTGAAAAGGCGTCGAGGCCGACAACATCAACTTCCACCTTGACCTTGGGTGGCAGTGATGACGAGGGCAGTAGCTGTTCGACCGCTTGTGGCAGAGGATCACCATTACCGCCTAAAACCAATGCCAAAGCACAGTTAGTAAGGGAATACCTCATTCAGCATTTATGCCGTCTCTCAAAGGAGTATTTGCTGACGAGTTTGAGCGGAACAGGTATCGTGGAATGGACCTGACGACCCAGAGAATCCAAAGAATTGGACTCGTCGAAAGAAATGGGCAGTGAGTTTTCTTCACGACTTCGAGTCCGGGCATAGCCGTCACTAATAGGACAATACAGACATCCCTCATCATCTCGACATTCGCCTTCCTCTCTCCCTTATCCTCTTCGATAGCAGCTCCAGCCCTCGGCCCCATTGGACAAGAACTCAAAATCACAAACGCCATCCAGCTCCAACTGGTGATGTCGATATTCCTTCTTACATACGCACTAGGACCCTTCGTCCTGTCTCCCTGCTCTGAAATATGGGGGCGGACGCCGATTGTTAGAGTTGGGAATGTCATCTTCATCGTCTTTACAGCGCTGTGTGGTTTTGCAACGTCGAAAGAACAGATTATTGCGTTCCGATTCATGGCTGGTATTGGTGGCAGTGTCACGATAGGGGTGAGTAAGATCCATATCTAAAAGATGTATGGATCCCAGCTGACAAGTCTTCGTAGATGGGCAGCGGTGTCCTCGCAGACTGCTGGAACCCAGAAGAACGAGGCAAAGGCATAGCTTTCATGCAATTTGCTCCAGTCATGGGTCTGGCTATTGGCCCGATAGGTGAGCCTGCTTTCCACCAGACGAGATGCCTTTGAAGCTGACGTATCCTGCAGCTGGTGGCTACATCTCGCAATATGCCTCTTGGAGATGGACCTTCTGGTCCGTAGTCATCGTCAACGTGACCGTCCAAGTCGTAGCATTCTTCTTTTTGAAAGAAACCTACGCCCCACGTCTCCTCTTGCTCAAGGCCAGGAAGCTCCGCAAACAGTCCAGCACCCAGAACCTCAAAACACAATGGGAAATGGAAGAAAAAACCCTCGCCAAGCTCTTGCGAGTTAGTCTCTCGCGCCCCTGGATCATGCTCGGTACCCAGCCCATCATCCAGAGCCTCGCCCTCTACCAAGCCTTCAACTTTGGCATGCTGTACCTCATCATCTCCAGCTTTCCTACGCTTTGGGAGGGCCACTATGGCTTTGCCAAGGGCCAGGCCAGCTTGAACTACATCTCCATTGCGCTGGGATCCCTCATCGGAGTTCTCATCTGCGCTCCCGTCATGGACGCCGCCTACCGGAGACTCAAGCGCCGCCACGGCATCGACGAAAACCAGCCTGGCGTTCCCGAGTATCGCGTCCCGCTGATGATTCCGAGTTCTCTGATAACGCCCTGCGGCATTTTTCTGTTCGCGTGGTCCGCGCAGAATAAAATGCATTTCCTGATTCCAAACGTAGGCTACTCTGATTCCAACTCCCAGTTTTACAAGTTTTCGCGTCTCTAACTGCCAACAGATCGGTATTGCGGTAACCGTAGGAAGCAGCATGGTGTCTTACCAATGCATTTCCGCCTACATCGCCGACTCTTACCCCCTCTACACGGCATCCGCTTCGGCGGCGTGCTCGTTCATGCGGTCCATGGCCGCCTTTGCTTTTCCGCTCTTTGTCCCGGCCCTCTTCGGAAATCTGGGTTACGGATGGGGCGGGAGTCTTCTGGGTGCCATAGCCATCGTGGTCGGGGTTCCGGCTCCCCTTTTGCTCTGGGTATACGGGGGTAGGCTACGGGCCGCGAGTAGGTTCGGTGGTTGAGTAGCCCAGATCATGACATGGAATTAGATGTGCTCGACAGAGGTGGATTGGGAGCTTAAACAAAAGTTTCATTGCGGTAGCTCTTCGGACGCTTGGCGCTCAAAATTCAAGGGACGATTTCAATCATAGGTTCCGTATGATTGGCTCGCCTTTTCGCTCCTAACAACGCGAGAGTGTATTACTTGGATCTGTCTGTATGGGATTGCTCACAGAGACATCTGATCAGCAGGTGTTCCACCCGTTGGACGCGTGCCACCATATTTACGACCACATGCTATGCAAATGCCAAGTCCACACAGGTTTTGAACGTCGGATGCTGTTCTTTTCGGTAGCTGCTTCCGACCATGGACTACTCGAAGATATTCAAGCGCTGTCTGGCGAATCAAACTTCAACTTGGCATATTTTCATGGCTGACTACCAGTTGGCATAATCCGAAATGGGTTGACTGGCCAAGTCTATCGAACTGGCCAAGTCAGTCATCAGGTCCTGGTTAGTTCTGTTACGGTCTCCTATTACTTATTTCCTTCTTGTATGATCCTCGGACCGAGGATTCGAGGCCGAGTTCTCCCTCGACTAGGTCTTCACTTACCTGGTCTCGAACCCAGGTGTGTTCGCACCACAACAGCAACCAGGAACATCAATAGATCAACATGGCGACTTATTATTCCCGTCTCCGCTCTTCCAGAAAATTACTCGCAACTACTCAAACCTTGAAGCGTTCAACACACCATCCCAATTCAACTTGGCCACCAACTGGCTCCCACACTCGCATTTAGACTTCAAACCCACTTCCTGGGAGACAACCTCTACAGTTCAATAGGCCCTGCTCTCCATCGTGTCCGTCTTGGCAGGTCGTCATATCGACGTAATCCTCACGCTGATTGTGCTGCATGTGCTGCATGAACGTCTGGCGTTCGGCTTAAAGGCACGAGTATTGTGCAAATTTGGAAATTGTCAGAAGAAATCGCCGGGCCAGTGGGGTTGAACAAAGCATCTCCGGCGGGGGAATATTCTTCAGAGAGGGGCCGATGGATGATCGTCCGGGACCATCACCCTGTTTGACGAATCTTCTTTGCATTTTATGGTTTGGACTGAAGTCCGATATTAAACCGGTGGAGTCAAGGTTGGCACATCACATGTATGAATCTTTTGACAACACGCAGGGAAGAATTATCGCAGTCAAATCATTCGATTACATCTCGGCAACGTCGCAACTGGTCTTGACTGGTTTTGAATCCATCCGAGTCGAGTTCGGCAACCAGTGTCAAGAACACCCCCGTGGCAGGCAGATCCAGTTTCTGTTTGCAGATTAACTGACGAGTCTGTTGCTCGAAGCAAGTAGCGCATCGCATGAGAAACACTTGTAGCACCTAGGCCAAGTGACTCGAGTGGGGGTTCTCTGCACCTTATCGACGATATCTAGTCTACGCAACCATTCCTCATACGAAGTCACTTACACAAGGTTGACCGCTTTTCCCTAGCATTGAGTATGTCACCAGAAGCTGTCATACCCCTCGTCGGCGTACGTCTTCAAATTGAACGGTCAGAAAACACATCGTACGAGGCATATAGTACTAGTAGTAGTAGTGTTATTTTACGCTTCATTTGGTGGAGCGTGTAGTATTTGCTCTTCTTTACAAAGGTGGCGATGAAGATGTCCAAATCCCAACGCCGTACATACCCTGAAGATAAGCCCATACTGAAACCTTGATGAGCATTTGGTATCATGTTCGTGCTCTTCGCCGCGCACCCGTAAAGCCTCAAAATCTATTACTTATGATCCTTACGTTTTCTTAAACGTATCATCCTCAGTCCTGGCAGAGCGCCTGGCCTCATGCCCCTCCCGGTCATCGTCGTCTCGAAGCCTCTGCTCGGTTGTACGCGATTCGTCCTTTGCGTGTGGATAATGGTGCTCTCCTAAGTGTAGTTCCTCGTCATAGGACCTCGTCTCCTCGAGCTCCACCACCTCTACCTCTGTGTTACCCTCACTCGCTTCGATCGAATGTAGACCGATGGTTGTTGGGGTTTGCGTCCTTCTCTGCTCCCAAATTTTTCGCGCACTGTTCCCGTCGGGGTCGAGTGGGAAACTAGGATCTTCTTCGGGTCTTAATGTCGATGCGCCTCGTGAAGCGCGTGAAGGACGGGTCAGGGTTCGCAGTGTCGACTCTTGGCCGGGCGACGTAATCCAGTTCATCACCAATGCCGAGAACACGACTGCGAGATTATGCATTAGTCCCGTCAAGGCAGTTGAAACATCGCCTCGCCGCATGATCAATGAGACCTACTGTCGGTATTGCAACATAGCAAGCACAGCCAGGCAACTTCTCCATTCAACGCCGCCAACACGGTGAGGTTGCTGGTGGAAAGGTCAGTATGTTCATTGATGATGAAGGCGTCGGACAGGATGCCTACGTGACACTGCTAAGGAGAGTACAGCAAGAGCCTATAAAGGTTCGTATGACGAGCCTTCGCAATCGGACATTGGGCGGAGCTCTGGGTATTCGTTGGTTCCTCCAATCGAGTGTCCACGGCTTCCAAAAGTTGTATTTGACTGAGTGCAAACCTAGCTGCGTTGTTAGTAGTTGACGGCCATACGATAGATTGCACGTACTCAGGAGTGGAAGAAGAAATAGGATAGTTAGGTAGACCTGCTAAAGGTAAGCCGAGACCTGGAATGACAGGAACAGTCCATACGTTGACCGCGGCGTCAAACGATATCAAGGCAAAAATGACTTTCTGTCCCAGACCAATGACGCATAGTCCGTTGTTATAGTCGGTGATACGACTTTGGCTATCATCAGCGACCGTCAAGAATAAGGCGCAGGGGTTGCTTACAATATGAAGTTGAGTATCACGATCAAAACAAATACCCCTGGAGACGGTCAGCACCGGTGGACGTGATGGAGTGGCAGTGGTACCTAGCATCCCAAACGAGTTGAAGAGGTACAGCTTGGATCTCATCCGTGGTTTCGATGTTTGTCGTATAATGTGCTGCTGCCAGTAAGCTTCAAGATTTCGAATCCAAGGTGGTCACTTGCAGCTCTGTCTACCATGAAGAGGTAGATAAACTAACGTCCTGTTAGCATGAGTAGCGAGTCTGAGTAGTTTAATTCACGCACCAGCTGTTCTTAAGTTAGCCATGACCTTTATGCGAGCGCGGGGAGCTCACCTTGGTTGATACGTATGCGCCGAGGCAGAACAGCGTTGACGCCGAGCAAGTCTCAAAATTCAAGTCGGTGCCGAACCCGAACTGCAGGATTGAGGTGCCAAAGACAAAGAGAAAGGAGAAGAAGTAGATAAACAGGACCACTTGTGCTCATCAGCAAGACGCAGAAACACAGGTACTTCGCCCACTTACACCATATTGTATATGGAAGTATCCTCCAGTCCTTCACCGTCGATACTCTCATAGCTGCAACACCGGTCAGAACCTCACCCTATCGTCGGTCTCGAATCGACCATAAGACTGACCAAACAGGGCGGCGATGGTGCATCCTGACATGAAGGCGACCACGACGCTCACGACTTTGCCCTCTTGTGGTTGCGGCTCGTTGTTGATGCTGCGACCCATCAGGGCCACGTTGTCCGCGGCCTCGAACCAAGCCATCGTGAAGAGAGTTTTCCCCGCTGCTGCTGCGTGCTGCCCGCGGCTTGTTTAAGGAGACCCCATCAAGCTCGTTCTCTTCCGCCCGTCGACCCCGGTGAGTCGACCGATCGTGCTGTGCGGATGTCGATAATAGCAATTCGGTGCGTAGCAAATAAGTTCCGCAATACCCCGTGTCCAAGTTCGCGGTCGTCGGTGTGTTGATAAAGAATCTGCTTCCAACCTGCGGGACACGACCTTCCTGCCGATTTCAGGGCAAAGAAGAAGGAGAGAAAAGAGGAAATGCCAGATGATGAACGGGGAAGTGTGAAACGAGGACGGTAGAGGGGGGGGGGAAACGGCATGCCCTGGGAAACCTTGACTTGGAACAAGAAGCTCGGGGTCGTGATGGATCGGAACAGCTCCCTCTCATGTACGACGTAGGGACCATTATGTTTCTTCAGACTTGCCTTTTCTGCTCTGCCACAACGTGGGATCACCGTCGGTGCGGCGAATGTCCAAGCGGGAAACAAACATCATCCTTGTAGTAAAGGGGGCGGTCCATCTCCCGCACTCTTTAAGGTTCTCGTCAAACGCGCCATGCAACGGTATGATGGTGGTATGTTCTCTAACATTACTCGCAAGCTGCAGCATTGCCGTCCTTCCGACGTGGCCAACGGATGCTTGAGAAGAGGCCGTTGCTTCGTCATAGCTTGCTCTCGCGTGCTCCGGCGGAAGTCGTCGAGATGGCGAGACGGAACTTACCGCAGCCACGTGATGGGCCAAGTTCAAGTCATGGACGGGATCTGATCCTTGGGTTCTCGACGAATACCGATGTTCTTCCGTCTCTTTTGGGTTGGTATCCCTAGCATAAGCTCCCGACGCTCCATGGTTGTTCCCGAATGCCTCGCTGGCTGGGACACTCGCTTGGTCGAACCCTTCGTCGCATGGTTATTAAGAGACGGCTCATTCCGTGCTAGATGATCCCTGATGTCTCGTGTCTGACACAGACGGCTCCTCAGGTGTGCGGCAGTTGATTCCTCGAAGATATTAAGCAGTGGGATGGTTGATCTTGCTGTCAGCACCCGTTGCTCGAAGCCTCCAGACCAAAAAGCCATCACAATTATGCATGTCTCGGTCTTCGGATCTGCTTTTCTTCGTCTCAGACGTCCATTGTCTTTGTGTAGCGCTTTTCCTCATCTCCCAGACAGAGATGCCAAGTCTTACGCTCGCACGTGGCTGGCTTCAATGCCGGCGCACTGACGAGGCACGTTCCAGAAATCCGCGAGTCCAGCTTCAGAATTCTTCTAGCCTTTGTTAAGGGAATTCTGGCGGCAGGCAAACGACGGGAACACGGCTGCAGCTGAGCTGCGGCGACTCATTGCTCCTGTTTTTTTTGCTAACCACTTAGTCAAGGTGTCTTCGGACTTTTGCATCAAAAAAGGTTACTCTGGCGTTTACTTGTATAGTTCGTCTACTGCAGTGGACAACTCTCTAGTTGTCACATCAGCTTCACCTTGCCATACACACATGCGACCGCCATCAGTGTTACACTATATAGGTATCACGCTGAAAGACTACGAATTGTGGTTCGGGTTCGAAGTCTGTCGGCCAGAACTGTGAATACATGCAGTGAACTTCTCGGAAACGATTTCCACGGGTGCGCTGAATAGAAATCCGAGCCGCTCGTGGGTCTGGGCCGTTGTGGAAGTCCCGTTCTCGTGGAACTATGGCCATATGTCTCTATCTCCCAGATCACATTGTGTCCCCTGCTTGAACCCAGGCAGCGCGCCCTACTAAAATGACATCCTCGTGAAGCAAGTGCTTGAACCAAAGGCTATCCGACGAACAGGGACTTGGGCGTCGGCTTCTGACGCCTTTCACGACGAGCATCTTGCTGGCGGCGTAATGCTCCGTATATGATCCCCTGACTGTTATTCCCGTCCACCTTGACAACATGACTCGAGAAAACTTGAAGTGCAGTAGCAACCCATGTTAGACAAACCTCGCCCACGCCTGGTCTTTTGTATTGACGATTCAATCACTCGCCTATACTTCGGTTGGCCATGGGTTAACTAGACTCTCAAGGGCTAGCGAGTAGGTGAAACATCAGCATACAACTCTTGTTGGATTCGACGAGTAGCAAACCCAACCACTGACAGTCACGGCAAGAATCTCTCCAGTCACATGTATGTCAAAGCACAATTTCTATCATCAGCCCGTAGGCGTAGGGGCATAACCTCAAGCAAAAACCTGCTTCTTGGTTTACCCTAGCTTTTCATTTGAACCATTCGATGCTAGGTGTACCCCCAAGTAAACCAACCCCATCTTCGAGTGAAGACCAAATGAGTGTCATATTCGACACAGCATGCGAAGTCATCATAACCGACATCTCTAAAATTCGCTCGCAGTCTTATATCTGAAGCCGTGACTCCGTTTTTCTTCAGTTTCTTGGCTTATAGGTAACTTGTCGGGATACGTGCACCTTGGTGGTCGAACTGCATCCGGATTGGCGGTGTGGTATTGTTAGTTGGTGTGTGGTGTGTTGAGAGTTTGTGGTGGTGGTGTAGGATAGGGGAGATATGACACCTGATGAAGCCCTCAAGATGATGGTTGCGTACGGCTCGATAGACTCGATGGTTTGTGGCATCAGGAGACCACAGCAAAGCGATGTGTCGTGATAGCTTCAGGCCTATGGGCCGCTATCCCAGGTCATAGACCGTCATACAGCCTGCTTATATAAGGCGATCCTTACGTAAGATACACCCATAGACCCATATATCAGACGATACCGCTCCGCAGATAGCTTTCAACATAAACAAGCCTTTACCTACCTATTTCCGTAGGCCTAACGGTACGGTTCACCATACGATATTTGGGAGCCGTTAAATATCTGATCAAGCAGCCGTCATTGATGCCCTGGACTCTGTGTCATCTGTGAGCGATATTCCAGATCAGCTCTAAAGGTTACATGTGAGAGTTTTGAAGTTCTCGCCCGGCGTATAAGTGAGTATACTTCGATCGATGTCTGGATATTAAAATCAAGGCTAAAAGTGAGCAAGAATGACCATTTATTTCAAAAACAGGGTAAGGCGAACACTACGTAAAAAGCGAAATCCGACTCGCCAGGCCCATGGTGATACCCGCCATAAATCTACCTGCTAGGTCAGTCGGACTCGCAAGTCAAAACACAATCCTCCTGCTGTCAACTGTCTACTCAACGTCTATATTCTTCTGAGAAGGTATAGCTGCTATGTCACGCCCTATAACCATCTAACTCGTCGTTCGAAGGCCTCCGATGTACCCGTGTGTCCTACGAATACGCTACATGTTTCAAGGAGTCGACGCAACGCTCAATAGAAAACCTGACAGTGTGGAGTTTTATCCCATTCTGTTAATTATTTGATCACTAAGTCTGAGGTTGGACAGTTATCTTTTTCGCTTGACCATAAAGTCACGGATGGCCGCAGCTTCTCCAGGCTTATCTTCCGAATCATTCGATCAAGGTAGTCTGAAAGACTCCATCACTAATGATGACCTTGTTCGAACTGTGTCTGAGACGAACAAGAGTCTCAGTGTGTCGCACAGTAAAAGTGGAACCACAATTACCAGTTGGTTACTGTGAGCTATAAGGCCTTACGACACAGTGTAAGTGTCGCTTGCCGTGTGCCAGCTTTGCCGAGCTCGAAGGCTACCAGTCTGGCAATGAAGGTGAACTTTGCTAACTTTATGTGAGCTATTGCTGTTGTGTAATTCTATCACTGCCGTTAAGCACTCAAATGCGACTATGAGATGAGTTTGGCTCTGTTTCGTACAACATAAACGTCACTAGCTCTCAAACCCCACGCAGAAGACGTCCAAATCGCTATATAAGATCTGTCACAACATGTATGAATGATAATGAGTAGAGAAGTCCACTCCTGGATTTTCTTCCGGTCCATAGTTAACACAGTTGTCACCCACAGCATAACCTCCTTTTGACGGCGTTACTAAGCGTCTTTAAACATCAAACTGATTCTCAGAATTTTACCAAAAGTCGAACAGAACAACATTAGGCGTGATTCCGGCTGTCCACGGCTTCTAAATGGCCGACTTTTCATACGTAGTGGGATGCCTCTTGCCATATGACGATACTACATGTGTTGAAGTTACGAGAATATTCTGTAAAAAGTTGCTACAGGGTGGAGCGAATTGAGACTAGTATATAATGGCATCTGCTTCGAAGGGAGGTGGCTGTAGCCGTGTGGAAGGTTGACGTCTTCATTCCCTTGACTTCGCCACCTTTTATTCAACATGGCCCTCAGATGATCCAAAACGCTCATGGTCTGCCCGTTAAGACAAAACAACCTGTAGGAGCTTATGTTTTGTACCCGTCAACAAGTTCAACTCCCCTTTAGCATATATTACGCTTCATATTTGGCGAATAATCTGTCTGAAAGTCTTATGGGTCATTCGAACACAACCTTTTCTGTCATAAATCTTAGAAGCGCTTTTTGGTAAGCCAACCCGTTACTTGATTATTCCATCGCTACTACAAGACCGGAAACACAGAAAACAAAACAAACAGCAAAAGCCTTCTGACTGACGGACCTGGAGAAAAGATTACTGCATGAGATAGCAACCCTTTCATGACCAAAACTTTCCGTCCACATAGCTTGCTCAGAGCTTTACCGGTACAGCGGTAAAGCCGCATGCAGCCGCCGCCGCGGTGATTGAGTTGCCATAGTACTGCCAGATACTAAAGCTATTGGCACACTGAAGACAAGCATCGTATCTTGCAATCCACTGGAAGTTCTCGCAGTAGCCGGCTTCACGTGACAGTGTGATTGAGGTTCCTTGAGTATGTTTTGTTAGCTAGTTCAGAGTCAAGGTGTAACACACTTCTGTGACTCGTTGACGTACCGCAGTTCTCGTGGCAAAGGTAGGCAGGGGTACCGGGCTCGGGCACGGCCTGACGCCTCGTAAGCATCGACTCGGGAAACTCCCAGGATATCTGGTCGCGGGTAGCGAGAGGGTGGGCGGAAGCCATCGAGGCACCCAGGGCCAAGGCGCAGGTAAGAGAGAAACGCATGTTGGGCAGCTTATGAGGAGAGGAGAGGGGTGCTCGATGACAAAGAGACGTTCGAAAGGATATCTGTGATCCAGAGTTCAGCACAGGAGAATAGGTTCAGACTTTATGCCCTTTGAATTCCCGTTCTCCAAGCCATTTCTCCCTCATCTCGTATTCTGACATTCGACTTAGGCCAGAATGGGAGCATCTTCCGACTGTCGATAACCACCGATATCGCCGACACTATTGGAAAGAAGCTTGGCATAGAACTCTGACTTTCCATGGCTCAACTCACCACGGAAAGAAGCGGGATCGCGAGCGTATTCAGCGGGGTAGATCGGTCCGAGAGTCCCTGATCCTCTTCATGCCATCTAATCTTATCAGATCATCTGATAATCATGATCCCTGCTTCCCCGGGACAAGACCTCGCAAACGGATTTTCATATCCGAAGCTCTCCCCACCCATGCGGCCTCTTTTACAGGGTTGTAAGTTGACTGGCGCGCCAAGTAAGAGTCGTCGGGTAAGCCCAGAAATGGACAAATGCTGGGAATCGGGGCTACGAGAATGTCCTCGGAGCCGACAAGAAGACGTAAAAGCACCCTCAAAAATAAGGCATTATGCAAGGCAGAGGCAGAGAATAAGTTCAAGGTTTTACTGCCGCGGAAAGTCGAGAATGTACCAATGACTTCGCGAAGCGAGTATATGATAGTTTCATCTGGACCCAGGGGTCCCGGGTATGAATTCAACCATTTTTCAGGAATTGAGGTGATATTGATCCCACGTCGGTATATTACCCTCACGTAATGTTACAACTTCTTGAGAACCCCATACTCAACTGCTGAACCGCCATTCGACGCGCTCAAATCCCACCCTTTTGCGGATTCTAACCCCGAGACCCTCACGACTCGCAAAACCTCTCGGCTTCGATATCGCCTGGCCAAGCACTGCTGAGCTGGATTGTGGAACCGCAAGTTCGTTTCCCGTACCCTCGGGTCCCTCGATATCAGTCCCCAAGATAAGCGCCGCCACAAATCCGAGGATCTCGGCCGTCGCGAAATTCCGGCCAGGACACAGGTGCTTGCCACCCCCAAAGGGCATGTATGCAGCTCGCTGTTCACGACTTGCATTATCAGGCCAGTTCATGAACCTTGCTGCATCAAAATGGCCGGTGTTGGATCCCCAGACGTCGGGCGCTGTGTGAGACAGTCCGGAAGGCATCATCACGTCCACGCCCTTTTTGAAGAGATACTGCTCGCCTCGGGTGTCTGTAAGCACCGTATCGCTGAGAACGCGACGGCTATGCAGCGGCTGGCCGTAAGTGCGCAGACATTCCTGAAAGCAGCCCTTCAACAAAGGACAGGAACACTGCAAGGAGCGGATGCTGATGATGACCTTTTCCTCTTGGCCACTCGAGGGTTCTCGTCTCATTAGGGGCAAGCACTCGGAGCGCAGTGCTTTGAGGAGGTCCTGCTGAGAGAAGATGTTGACAATCAGCCAGAACAGAATCGGCGCGGTGTTTACTGTGGCCACGTGGAGCAGGGCCAGCTCGCAACGGGCGATGTCTTCCGGACTGGTGATTCCGTGCGCTCGAATCACCTCCGCCCTACACCTCGATACGTCGGGGAGAGAATCTACCGTTGCAGGATTGAACAAGGGAGAAAGGGCTTCCACCAGTCGTTCGCGGGCCGCATACGGAGCTCTCGCTGTAATCGATGGTAGAACGCTGAATGTAAGTTGTTGAACACCCCCTTCCAGTGTCCTTGTTGATGGGAAACAAAGTTAGTGGATACGTTCAATATCAAAACTAGAGACGCAGGATTCTGGCAACAACATACCAAACATCATTGACGAGAGTTGAGCCCGCATTTAGCGGGTTCATATCTCCGTACAAGGTTTCTGCCGAAGCCACTGTGACGACGTTTTGTAGCCATAGATAAAGACTTCCCAGCTCCAGTGGTTGTCCGGGTTGAATATTGTTGATCGCCTCTGCGTAGCGACTTAGAGCAGTAAGATTATGTCTTTCAAGTTGCTCGCCAGCAAATGCTGGTTTCGTCGCCCGCAGTAGGTCACCCAAGAGTCCGCAGCGTACGGCGGACATCGTCTTCTCATCCACCCCCAACAGTCCTTGAGCGTGCTGTATCATCAATGGCTCAAACGACAGAGATGGGGATCGCAGGGCTTGCTGGATCAAAGCTGGTTCGAAGATGGCATACATCTTGCCGTTTAAGACCGGCAAGGTTGCTACAGAGACTCCAGTGCTCTTCCTGTGTTCGTTCACACGCGTGATTAGTATAAATGCAATCAGCTTGACGTAAGGGCTTCTCAGTTGAGCAAAAACACCGGGCTCTTTGTCACCATGGCTTTGTGAACATACCCAACATCATGGAAATGACCCACTTGTTTGGTGATAATACCAATAAGGTGTCCAATGAACGGAACTCCATGTGGCAAGCTCGGCGGCTCTCGAAGTTTGGGTTGCTTCTGATCACGAAAGTATCTCCTGAGCAGTTCTGATCCCAGCACAACGAAGACAAACCCAACGAAGCCGGACCATCCCGGCAGAGGACATGCCCATAGTCTTGAATATGAGAGCATCTGGACGAATTCTGCTCCGTAACTGATCTTTCGAACCGTATTCTACAGCATCCAAGAAGTGCGTATGCTTTCGAAACGCAGACGTAGCGTTCTCGCTGTCGCACGTTTTCAAGTTAGTGGTGGTATACGAGGATACCGAGGCCGAAGAATGCGCTTACGAAACCGAACAAGACTCTCTCCGTGTTGAATTGGATAATATGACAGCCCTGGAGACATGCACTTATCCCCCATCGCACGGATATCAAGTAATCGGGGTTCGACAGGGAGGCCAAGGATAATGTGATTCTAATTTTGCCGTCTCGGCAAGTGTAATAAGAATGGTATTTTGCGGTCCGTGGGCTGTTATTTTCTCTGCTTATTGGCAGCTCAGCTTCATGGGACCCCATGTAGTCGCGGTAAATTGCTTGTATGATCAGCGATAGGCTTGGAAATTACCCACGGGTACCCAGCTGGGTAATGGCCCATACGGCCTATGGGTAATAGTGGGTACCTATTGGGCCTGTGGGTAGTAAATAAGTATAGGTAAAAAAAAGGATACTACCTATAGGTAATATTGGGTTACCTATAGATATATTTTTAATAGAAACAAAAATAGAAGAAATATATAAAATAATAAATATAAAAAGATAGTAATAATTACTATAATCTAACTAGAGATAGATATAAATAATTACTATAAAAGTTACTAGCTAGTAATTTTTATAGTTATAATTTTCTTTCTTTTCCCTAGCTTTTAACCTTAAAAATCCTTAATATTATTTTAGTAAGATTATTTAGAGGAAGGTTTTACTATATAATCTTATAATAGAATATTTTTAAGGTATAGAGAAGGGGGGAAGTCCGGAAGAGGAGGAGAATTTCTCTTAGAATCTTAAATATTAAACTCTTTATTATTATTTTAGCTATTACTTTTATCTATTTCTCTATTAGAAAAATTACTAACTATATTCTTATTAATATCCTCCTTAGGAAGAATCTTAATTAAGAAGCTAGTAAATAACTAATAAACCTGAAAGTAATTTTTCACTTTTACTTTATCTAAAAGAAAACTATAGTTAAAAATAGTATAAATTATATATCAATATTCTTTAGCTATAATAATAATTTTATTCTCTTTATTAAATATCTTTTCTTACTGAAAGTAAGATAGCTAGATTTTTTTTAACTATTTAACCTTAATAATAAGAAGCTTAAAAATTATCTCAGCTGAAAGATTAAATTAGAAATAGTAATAAATATTATATATTAAGCTGAATAAATATATAAGAGGAATAAATATAGTTTAGATATAGAGATAATTTATAGTTATAATATAAATATTCTTAAACTGAGGATATCTATAATTAAATTTTATCTAAAAAGCTTAAGTTATTTTACTAGTAAGTATAACTAAAAAATATATTAGGAATATTTTCAGAATTAAATAAGTAAGATAAATATATTTATATTAAAATATTTATTATAGATATTTTAAGTTTACTATATTCTTAATTAAATATCCTAAAAATAATTGGTATAGTTAATTACTATAATTAATTACTATAAATATCTTTTTTATTAGACTACTAGATTATATTACTTATATAAAACTAAATAAACTTTATAGTTAAATATTATTAGTCTGCTAGATAATCTATTAGGTTTTTAAATAATACTAATCTATATAAACTCTAATAAAGTTTTATTTAACTTACTATTAAAAGATTTTAGTATCTATTAAAATTTCAAGAGTTTAGCTAAAATTAAATTAAATACTCTATATCTAAGAGACTAAAATACTAACTATTAGAGTTAAGAGAGTAATAATATTATAAATCTAGAAAGAATCTAATTTAAGAAGTATATTAATATACTTATTAAACTTATTCTAACTATTTGAAGTTACGTTAGTAATTATAGATATCTAACTATAATTATTATAGTAAGTCTTCTCTTTCAGAATAGTAATATATATCTGAAAATATAATAAAATAATCTAAAAGAGAGTAAAAGTATATCTAGAAGTAATATCCTATATATAACTAATAAGATTAGTAAATAAAATAAAAAGTTTTATAATATTAAGTAAGATATCTAAAACTTCTTATTCTATACTTAAAATTATATTTTCCTAGTTTTCTTTCTACTTCTAAAACTATATATTAATAAGTTACCTAAAAAGTTTAGCTTAAATATATATAATAGTTATTAAGTTCTATTAAATATAAATATCTTATAGAAGTCTTAAAAGTTTTTCCTATAGTTAAATAGATTCTTAATATTTTTTAAATCTTTAGAATTTAAAAACTAAAAACTTAAGAGAGATAGTAAATTATCTAATATATTATTTATTGACTTAATATTACTATAAATTATTACTATAAATAACTTTACCCTATAAATAACTATATTTATATAATTCTTACTTTATAAAATTACTTAGTTAAGTTATTTTTATAGTTTATAATTAGTAGGATTAGTAACTTATTAGTTATTATACTCTAAAATACTTTTTTTATCCTATTAATCTTAATCCTAATCCTTAAAATCTAAAGAGTTTCTATAATAGAATATTAGTATTTTAAATAGCTTTAGTAGAAAATTACCTATATATTATTATATTTACTATCTATATTCTTTAGTTTAATATTAAATATTTCATTCTCAGAAGCTTTAGATTAAGATATTTTAACTATATAGTATATCTTATAGATAATAAAGTTAAAAATATAAGTAAGATATTTAATATAGTAGATATTAGAAATTATAGTTTTAAAGTAATAGTTATATTTTTCAGTAAGGAACTTAAAGTTAAAAAATAAAATATTATCTACTGAAACTATTTAAAAATATAGCTATTAATTAGTTTTCTCTTAAAAATATTAAAAAAGCTAGATTATTACTTTAGCTTACTATATTTAGATATACCCTCCAGATATATTAGTAGTATTAATAATAATTTATTATAAATTCTAATTCTTATTAATAAAATAGTAGAGAATCTTAAGGAGAGAATATTTAAAATTAGAAGTACTCTAGATATTAATTATAAGTAAAACTCTTCTATTCTTAAGAAGTAAACTAAAAAGTAATAACTGAATCCTTAGGGTCTCAGCTGATAGTTATTTAGATAATATTAATTAGCTTAATAGATTATAGCTAGATTATAGAAATTAGTAAAACTACTTAAAGAAATAATTATAAAGAATATTTAATAATAAATTTGCTTCTATTACTAGATAGATGAAAGTTTATTATAAGGTATCTATATAATTACTAGATAGAATCTAAATTTAATTATTCTAAATAATTACTATAAATACTAAAAGAAGTTACTTATAATTACTCTACTGATAAGTAAATTATCTAATTAAGTTTAATTATATAGCTTTAGAATATAAATCTTAGAATATTTTAATATAGTATTTATACTACTTAATTTAATATAAAGATAAATTAGTATTTTATAGTATTACTTATATAATATTACTAGTCGCTTAGTAGTTTGAGAGAATATATAATTAAACTTATTCTAAATTAGTATTTTAATACTAGACTAGAATATTTCTATTTAGTTAAGATATTCCTTAAGGAATTCTTTACTTTATAATAGATATTAACTATCTATAACCTAAAGTTTATATTATTAGAGAGTTTACTAAAGAATATTAAACTAACTAAAGAGGTTTATTATAAGAATAATAAAATTATGGTAAGTATAAAGATTAGTAGTAAATAGAGAATTTAAACTATCTTTTAGGTTAATACTAAATAGAGGTTATAATATTTTAGAAATAGTAGAAATAGTTTTTTAATATTCTATTAGAATTATAAAATAATAATTACTATAATATTTGAATTAATTAACTTAAATATAGAATATAAAATATAGATTAGGTTTTAGAGTATTATAAAGTTATATTTAATAATTATTCATAGTTGGATATTTTACTATAAGCTTTATATTTATTAAATTATAACTTCTATAATAAAAACCTATTCTAATAATTATTAACTTTATTCTTATATTTATATTTATTATTATTATTAAATTAGTATTATACCTCTAGAAATTCTATTATTATCCCCAGTAGAAGTTGGAGATATACTAATATCCAGATATATAAATATCTATTTTTTTAGTTAGACTACTTCCTCCAGCTCTAAACTTCCTCCTTTTAGATAAAAGTTAAGTATAAACTAAACTGGGTTTACTATAAAAATAATTATATAGATAGGTTTAAAATATCCACTAAAATTACTAGATAAACTAAAAATAACCTATAAGAAGTAAGTAATTATTATACTATTTAAGAAGAAAAAATAATAATATTTAGGAAGTAAGAATATTTAGTTACTATTATATTAACTTTATCTAATAAGTTAGTTTATACTCTATATAAGATTAGGAAACTTTAAAAAATAACTAACCTCCTTATTCTAAAAATACTATTTAGGTAGCTTAGATATAAGATTATATAGTCTCTACTAAATTATACTTAAAAGGAGTTTAAAATCTAATTTACTATACTTTATATATTATAAGAGGTTACTAAAAATTATCTTACTACATTATTTCTAAGTAAGTATACTTTTAAGGAAATAAAGCATTTACTTATTTATCTAGATATAAATCTCTATATAATTTATATAAAATAAATTACTTTACTAAAGAAAGATTTTAATTTATTAAAAGAATTATTAAAAGATACTTAGGGTTTTTAGTTTAATTAAAAATTAAGATTTCTACTAATTATTATAATTAATTACTATAAAATAATTATTCCTAACTTATTTTCCCTATTCTATCTCCTTTATAATCTCCTTAATAAAAATAAAATCTAGCTTAACTATTAAACCTTAAGCTTCCTATTGATACTTATCTTAAGATATAGGGAATATTTAAGATAGAATTTAGAAGTATAAATAGAGTAGGATATACTTTTTATTTCTCTTAAAGTTTTTCTCTATCTCCTTAGTAAATTATTTAATCTTAATAAGATTAATATCCTACTATAAGGAAGTAAGGTTAGGAAGGATAATTTAATCTAACTTTAGTTTACTATTATAAACCTTTTAAACTATATTTAAAAGAGTAAGCTTATAGTTAATAGTATAATAGCAGCTATAAGTTATATAGAGGTAGCTAGGAATATTAAGGATAGAGTAGTACTTAAGCTTAAAAAACTTAAAATAATTAGTAAATATTCTGTAATATTTTAATATTACTTATTTTTTTACTTTATAGTTTAAAAATAGAGACCTTACTAATATACTGATAATCTTTTAGTATTTTATAAGTATATAGTAAAGTAGAAACTCCTCTTTTATAAAGAATACTAGGCTGTTAACTTATTTATTCTTTATAAAGTTTTTTTTAATAATCTCTAATATAATATTAGAGTGGTTACGCTAAAGTTGAAACTTTATATAAAGCTACTCAAATATTATAAGCTAAACTCTTTAGAAATACTGAAACTTTCTATTTTTATTTAACTATAATTTATTAGTATTTATAGT
>MASP02000469.1:0-84297 GCA_001693025.2 Colletotrichum lindemuthianum | reverse complement strand
TATATATACCTTTAACGTAAGGTATCACTTTACTGGATGTAGGTCTCAACTCTACCTACCTCATAATATATATTAATAACTACATCCCTACGTTTGCCTCCCGTATAGATCTATGACTTAGTTACTAATCTATCCCTAATATATTTGAATCTTTACTTATTTATAGGGGTTCTTACTGGTGGGTTATATAGGGGGCACTAGTGGTATATATAGAGATTTCGGACGAGAGGCTATAGTATCAAAGCTATCGAAAGAATAAGAGGCTACTGGAGGGGTATTAGTGCGTGTGTAGTAATATAAAGATTTCAATATATAAAGTAGAGATAAGGCTATCCTACGAGACTAAAAGAGAAGGCTATTATATTAAAGTTATCGAAAGAATAAAAGAGGCTACTAGAAAGGCTACAGTATATTATTGTACATCTGGATATAGAGATTTTAACAGACGTAGTATTAATGAGGCTACTATACGAGAGGGCTACTATAGAGGGGCTACCTACTGATAACAAAACTATTAAAAGAATAAGAGATATTATAAGAGGGCTACTAGGATATACTAGAGGGGCACTGGCGTATATATAGATATAGAGATTTTAATATATATAGTATTAATGAGACCAGTATAATAGATATGAAATTCCAGTATATCGATAAAATCACTACAAGAGACTATTATAGATTGAGGCTATCAAATGAAGAAGAGGCTACTAGAGGGATACTAATATTATATAAAAGGCTACTATAGATTAAGTCTATCGAAAGAATAAGGGCACTAGAGAGGCTGCAGTATACTAACGTATATATAGATATAGAGATTTTAAATATAAAGCTATAATAAAAAGCTACTATAAGAGATGGCTACTATATAAGAGGGCTACTATATAAGAGAGCTATTATATAAGAGAGCTACTATACGAGAGAGCTACTATAAGAGACAACTAGACAGGCACTAGTATTAGTATAGCAGTTATAGAGATTTTGAATATATAGTATTTATAAGGCTACTATATAAAAGAGAGCCACTGAATAAGAAGGTTACTATACAAGAAGGCTATCAGGTAAGTAGATATTTTCAAGGTTTTTAAAGCTTTCGAGGTAGCTACTTTATAGTAGCTACTTTAGGGTATTCAGAGGTATATATTATGTAACTATATAGTTATAATAATAAGTAGTTTACTATAGGAGCACTAAGAATACCTCTAGTGATATTATTAGTAATAGTAATACTGGAAAGTATAAGGAGGCTTTACTACATTCTTTATAGAGGTAGAGGGAGGCTCTATTTAGCTTATAAGGATATTACTATATAAGTATAAAAATTTAGAGGTTAGCTGGAAGTTAGCTTTTAGGTCTGAGTATAGTCTAGATCTTTCAGTCCCCCAGGCTGAAGGTTTTAAGATACAGTTTGAGGATATAAGGATATTAAAAGCCTTAAAAACTTTATAGCTATAAGGATATAGCTACTAAGGGGGGAGATAATAGCTGCTAGGAGGCTATAAAGCTATAA
Organism: Colletotrichum lindemuthianum; assembly: GCA_001693025.2. Lineage (NCBI taxonomy): Eukaryota > Fungi > Ascomycota > Sordariomycetes > Glomerellales > Glomerellaceae > Colletotrichum > Colletotrichum lindemuthianum. The sequence continues at coordinate 82,790 of MASP02000469.1, read as the reverse complement.
ATATTATAGATAAATAATATACTATCTATAGTATAATAGCTGAGGTAGCTATATAGTAGTTATACTATTAATATACTATAGAGAAAACTGTAGACTCTATAATTTTTCTATAGGTTTTAATAGAAGGATACTAGAGGGCTACTCGTAGTAGTAATAGTATATATTATAGTTTCAAGCTCTGTATATAGATTAATAGAGGGCTATCAGTATAGCTACATTAGGAGTATCAGTATAGCTATAGCTATAGTAGCGGCAATAGTGGCGGTAATAGTAGCGGCGTACGGTATGGCTTTAAGCTCTATGTAAAGATCAGTAGAGGGTCAGTAGTATATAAGAGGTTATGTTGATAAGAGGCTAGCAGCATACGAGAGGTTATATTAATAAGAGGCTAGTAGTATATAAGGAGTTTAAGAGACTCTATAAATAGTGCTACTCTTCCTGCCGTAGGGATAGAGGTTTAATAAGGGTACTGGGGGTTTGGTTGAAATATAGGGTAGTGGAGAGCCAGTAGGAGGGCTAGAAGGTATACTATAGGGAGAGAAAGTTAAGGATCTGGGAATAGCTTCATTTTAAGCTATAAGACTATGCGGATATAGTCTATAAGGGGGGGGAATATATTAAGGCGTATCAGTGGCCCTCAGTTAGGCTACTACTTAGTTATATATAAAGAGGAGTATTTAGGCTATAATAGCTGAGATCCCAGTTAGAGGAGTCACATTTGAATATATTAATAACTACATTCCCACGTTTGCCCCCCATATAGATTTATCACTTAGTTACCAATCTATCCCTGACACTTTAGAATTAATATTTCCTTAATATCTATTAAACTAATAAATATAATCTAGTAGAAACTTAGTATTTTACTAGTATACTATAAAGTATATTAATAGATAAGTATAAATAAATTAATATTAAGTAGGTAAATTTACTAGATCTCTTTATACTATATTAGCTTATTCTAATACTTTAAATAAGCTGTTATATTATTCTTCCTATAGGCTATCTATTAGGTTTTAATATTATAAATAATATAATTATGTTTTACCTATAGTTACTCAAAATATAGGAGTAGCTAGAAGCTTTCTATACTATAAATATAGATTCTCTATATATAGCTACTAATTTCTAAAGTTAAAATAGCTACCCTCTGGATATTACTAAGTAATAGCTTAACAGTATATCTCTTTATCTTCTTCTTTAACTTATTAACTAGCAGGAGGTAAAGTTTCTTTATAAGAAAGATATTAATAATAGTATAGATATTACAGCCTATATTGATAAATATATTAATAAAGTAACTTCTATTAATTCTAGCTGAAATAGTAGCTAATTACTAGTTGTTTATCTATTTCTTTTTCTATTATTTTCTCTATTATATTCTTTCTGCTTTTATTAGCTTTAAAGCTTAATTTTACTCTAAAGTTACTTTCTTTCTAAATTCTTATTATTACTAAGTGGGGAAGTAGTATCTCTCTAGTTATTCCTAATATAGTCTGAGGTAGCTATAGCTTTAGTAACTTATATATTAGCTTTCTTATATTTTAATATTATATAGTATTTATAGATATAATCTTTCTTACTATATTTATAGTATTAGTAGGTATCTTAATAGTTTTTAGAATGCTTCTTAGAGGTAGACAAGAAGCTACTAAAGTTTTAATATTATTATTACTTTTTCATTACTTTAGTTATTATAATATTACTCTTTATATGATAAGTAGTAGGTTTCCAGTAGGATAGCTAATAATAAGTTAATATAGTTTTTATTTATTGAAGCTTCTAAGTTATATTCTGAGTTTTAAATAACTAAAGGTTATACTTTATAGAAACGTTAACTATAATGAGTAGTTTCTTAAGATAGAAGAGTAAAATAGCCTCTAGTAGGAAGATCTAAATTATATCTAACTATATATATCCTCTAATATTAGCTAGAATCTTCTTAAAATAAAGGAGGAAAGTAGTTAGATATTTATTTTCTTTCTATTAGATATTCTATAGCTACGTAATAATATAGGGTTAACTATTGAGTGTTACAGGCTATACCCGGATGTCCGGCCAGAGCTATACCTAAGCATCCAAAGCTAACCCCCTCGCTCGGGTGGGGCCCCAGTGGGCCCTATATAGTATTATATATACAGACTTTTCCATACACTTGTGAAGGCTTCTCTTTTACTCCTTAGTTCTAAATAAATAGTATTTTATATTACCTTCCAGTTGAATAAGCTTAGATCCAGCTTTTTATATATTTAGAATTCAGTTTTATTTACTATATAGATAATGCTGAGTAGAGCGTAACTTCCTACCAGTTAAGTATATAATCTAGTTGAGTGCAGCTTCTAGGATATAACACTATATAATAGGTAACTAATATAAAGAACGATAGAAGGTATTAGAGCCCCCCAGGATACCTCTATAGGTAGTAATTCTATAAGTAAACTATTTCAGTAGTAGTTATAATATACTTTAAGCCCTCTCTACTAGAGGATTAATAAGCTTTTATATAAGTTAGCGAAATGAGATATTATAGTAAGTAGTAACCCCCAGGTAGTTACTATAATGGATACCTCTAGCTTATATTAGGATATTTTAGTAACCTCTAGAATAATATCTATTAGGATAATAGCCTTTAGGGTTAATAATATTACTCTATCCCTACTAGTAGCTAACTACTAGAGGAAGCCTCTTTCCCTACTTCTAAAGTTTTCAGGTAAGTAGAAGGAATACTGAGCGTGAGCCTAATAGATAAAAGCTAAGCTTAAAATTAACTACTACTTCTTCAATAATAATTAGGAACACTAATATCTAATTTACTTCTACTTAGACTCCAGTCTTTAGTAGGTAGTTAAAACCTTCTATATAATAGGAGGGCTAGAGAACTTCTATAATCTAAATAATTTTATAGGTTATTTAGATAGAATTTACCTAGATTCTAATAGTTAGCTCTATATTATTATCTAGCTATAGAGCTTTAAATAGAAAGAAAATAAATACCTAACTATCTTTCTATTTTAATTTAAAACAATTCTAGCTAATACTGAAGTATATATATAGCTAGATATAATCTAGATCTCCCTACTGGAGGCTACTTTCCTCTCCCACCTTAAGGAGCTATTTATTATAATTAACCTTCCTATAGAGTATAGACTTTAGTTATCTAAAGTTTAAGATATAGCTTAGAAGCTTAAATATATAAAGGGGGCGTTAGTATACTACCAGCTGCCTCACTAGAAACCTGCTGCCTATAATATAGAGGGTAATATTATAATAACTAGGGTAGTTAAGAAGTGATAATAACGTCAGAGCTCTAGTAGCTCCTCTTCTGCCCCTAATAAACACTCTAGAGACTACTAGGATACCTACTAATACTTTAAATATAGTAAGAAAAACTATATCCGCAGGAACTATAAAACCTAAAAGTATAAGAAGATCAGTATAAAAATTATAAAAGCTACAGCCGCTCCAGATCACACTGGGGATAATTAGGAGGATAATACTACCTCACTTAATAATAGTAAGGATTTAGAAAAAGAGTAACTCTAGAGTGAAGTTAGGCTCTGAAGCTAACTAAAGTAGAAGTAATAAGATAGGGAAAATAACAGGAAAAGGAATAGGTAAGTAACTAGTAATTAGCTACTATTTAGGCTAGAATTAATAGAAGTTACTCTATTAATATACTTATTAATATAGACTGTAATATCTACACTATTATTAATACCTCCCTTATAAAGAAATTTTACTTCTTACTAGTTAATAAGTTAAAGAGATAGATAAGGAGATATACTACTAAACTGTCACTCAGTAATACCTAAAAGGTAGCTATCCTAACTTTAGAAGTTAGTAGCTATATACAGAAGATCTACACCTATATTATAGAGAGTCTACAGCCACTCTTATATTTCAGGTAGTTATAGATAGAGAATAATTATATTATCTATAATACTGAAGTCTAATAGATAATATATAGGAAGGGCAGTATAATAGTATATCTAAAATATTAAGATAAGTTAGTATAGCTTAAGGAGATCCAGTCAGCTTAGCTGCTTAATACTAATTTATTTATATTTATCTATCAGTATACTATATAGTATACTAGTGAGGCACTAAGCCCCTACTAAGTTATATCTGTTAGTCTAGTGGATATTAAGAAAACGTTAGCTCTAAAGGCAGAAGTAAACCTAAGGGATTATATTCCTATAAATATCTTAAAGGAATTTCCAGATCTTTTCTATTTAGATTTAATATACTAACTACCCCCCAGCTGACTAGAGATAGACTACTATATCCTATTAATTCCTAATAATAAAGGATAGGAACTAGATTTCTTATAGGAACTCCTCTATAGTATATTATAAGAGAAACTTCTAGTACTTAAGAAAACTCTAGAGGATTTATTTAATAAGGAATTTATTAAAGTAAGTAGCTTCTCTACTAATACCTTAATCCTCTTTATATAAAAGCCAGGCAGAAGAATATACTTCTATGTAGATTATAGAGCTCTTAACGTAATTTTAAAGAAGGATTATTACCTCCTCCCCCTTATATTAGAAACTCTCTAGAGAGTTACTACTATTTACTAGTATACTAAGCTTAACGTTATTACTATATTCTATAAAATCAGAATTAATAAAGCAGATTAGGAGAAAATAGCTTTTTAGATATATTATAGCCTCTTTAAATAGGTAGTATACCCCTTTAGACTTATTAGTATCCCCACTATATTTCAACAGTATATTAACAGCTACCTGCGACAGTTCCTAGATAACTTCATTATAGTATATATTAATAATATCCTTATTTATATTAGTAGCTTACAAAAAGAGTATAAAGAGAAAGTCCACTAGATACTTAGCTGCCTTACTAATATAGACTTTAAGTTAGATTCTAAGAAGTATAAGTTTTTAGTTATTATAGTTAAGTATATTAAGTATATTATAACAGCTGGAAAAAGCCTCTCTTATAATCCTGAGAAGTTAGAAGCTATTACTAACTAGCTCCCCTCCAGCTTACTAAAAAGTATCTATAGTTTCTTTGGGTTTATAAACTACTATAAGGTTTTTATACTTCAGTATAATATCATTATAAAGCCCTTAAACTACCTAACTTAGAAGTTAGTTCCCTTTAACTGGAGACTGAAGCAGTAGGAGGTCTTCCTCACACTAAAATAACTCTTTACTATAGAACTAATCCTATAGATATTTAATCCTGACGCTCTAATAATAATAGAGATAGACTATTTAGAGTATACCCTAGGAGGTATATTAATCTAAGTTAATAAGGCTGGAGCAAGGTATCTAGTAACTTTCCACTCCTAACACTTAACCCCCACAGAGTTTAATTACCTAATCTATAATAAGGAACTCCTTATAATACTAGAATGTTTATAGGCGTAGAGGGTGAAGCTATAAAGCACCGGGAGGTTTAAGGTTCTTACTAACTATAAGAATTTTAAGTATTTTATAAAGAAATAATAACTTACAGAGAGGTAAAGCTAGTAGGTGGAGAAGTTATCTCAGTATAATTTTTACCTTAAGTATTAGCTGGGCGCCCAGGTAGTAGCTTTTAATACCCTCTCCCAGAGGAAATAAGATACCTCTAAAAGGTAGAATAATAAGAAGTAATAAGGATAAGTAATATAGATTATCCCAGACGCTACTATCCCTATAAAACCCCAGGTAAAATATATAAATATTACTAGTATCTAGATTTTTAAAGGAAAATTAGATCTGTAAGAGATATAAGATTATACTACTAAGAGAGACTCCTTATACTAATAGATCTTTATAGTAGTCCAGTAGGGAGAGTGTAACTTTCCTTCTAACCTCTATATCAAGATCCAGATTACTAAGTATACTATTAATATACTAAGATAGCTTACTTTCAGAGAGAGACTTTAGGTACTAGGCAGTAAAGAGAGTAATAGCCTCCTTAATAAACTTAAGATTAAGTTAGTATAGAAGTTATATAATTCCTCCCCTATAAGCTACTTAGGATATAACAGTATACTAAAGATTATAAGCTCACAGTTCTACTAGTCTGGATAGTTATAAAGTATCTACTGATTTATATATAACTGTAATATATATAGAGGTATTTATATCTAGAAGCAGGCTAAAAAGAGATTCCTAAAGCTCCTACTAGTACCTAACTAGTTACATTCTAATCTATTAATAGATTTTATTACTAACTTACCCCCCATGAAAGGATAAGATAGCTATTACCTCTAGGTTATTATTAATTAACTAAGTAAGATCTCTATATTAGAGGAAATAGATATAATAGAAGTAGAAGTATATACCTAGTAGTTCCTCAGTTACTACTATAGGTTCTATAGAATACTACACTCTATTATAAGTAATAGAGGGTCTAACTAGGTAAGTTACTTCTAGAAGAAGTTCTGCAGGTTAATAGATATTACACGCCTACTAAGTATTAGTTACTACCTACAGACTAATAGGATCACAGAATAGTATAACTAGAAGATCTAAGTAGTTTTGAGGGTATTTACCTACTAGTCTCAGGATAACTAAAGTAACTTACTACCTATTATACAGTTAGCCCTCTGTAACTAGCAGTATAATATAATAGAGACTATATCTTTCTTTATAGATTATAGGTATTATATTTACTCTATCCCAGTCGCTAAGAAGTATACAGAACTACCTAATAGTAGTAAAACTGCAGCCTACTAACTAGTTAAGAGAGTATAGTTAGTAATAATATATATCTATATAGAGATAACTACCACCTAGCAGAGATCAGAAGCTTAGACGAATAAAACCTAGTCCCCTACAGATCAGTACTAAGTTAATAATAAGATATAGTTAAATATATCTAACTATAAGTTACTAAAGCTAAGCTAAAAGCTAGCCTAACTGTATTATAAGTATATAATAGTGAAGATCCTCTCGCTGTATATTATAAAGCTGGATACTCTAAAGTCTATTTATTTATAGTTCTATATAGATTTACTCTAGAAAGCTACTACTAATCTACTACCTAGGTAGATTATAGTTAATAGCTAGCTACTACTACTAGTAGATAACGATAGGGAGGTTAAATAGCTAGTTAAAAATATTCTTACTATAAGGATACACTAGGTGGGGAGAGGATACTAATAAGAGGCTCTTATTAAATAGGAAGAGTATATAAACTCTATATAGAAGCCTATTAACACTATTATAGATATAGTAGCTCTGGAGCAGTATAAAGCGACATATAAGCTAATTATAGATAATAATAGAGACCTAACCTATAGCTTCCAGCTGGGCAGCAGCCAGAGAGGAGGGAGGTAATATTACAGACTATACTTAGATATCCAGCTAAAGCTATACCTAGGTATCTAAAGCTAACCCCCTCGCTCAAGTGGGGCCCCAATAAGCCCTATATAGCATTATATATACAGACTTTTCCACGCACTCATAAAAGCTTCTCTTTTACTCCTTAGTTCTAAATAAACAGTATTTTACGCCACCTTCCGGTTAAACAAACCCAGATCCAACCCTTCATATTAAGATTTAGATAGATTGTCTTAAAGTAACTTATAAAACTATTAAGATTATAGAAATTTTCTAATTATCTAGCTATAAAGAAAGTTTTAACTACCTACTAGAAACTAAAGTCGAAATAGAAGTAGATTAAATATAAGTATTCTTAATTACCATTAAAGAAATAGTAGTTAATTTTAAATATAGCTTTTATCTATTAGGTTTATATTAAATATTCCTTCCGCTTATCTAAACACTTTAGAAATAGGAAAATAAGCTTCCTTTAGTAGTTAGCTATTAGTAGAAATAAAATAATATTATTAACCCTGAGAGCTAGTATCCTAATAAATATTATCTTAGAGGTTACAAACATATTCTAATATAAGTTAGAAATACCTATTATAATAGCTATCTAGAGGTTACTACCTACTATAATATCTTATGTTACTAATTTATATATAGATTTTTTAATTCTCTACTAGAGAAAGTTTAGAATATACTATAATTATTACTAAAATAATTTACTTATAGAGTTACTATTTATAAGAATATTCTGGGGGAGCTTAATATTCTTTATTTTTTTTTATATTAGTTGGTTAGTTACCTATTATATAATTTTATATTCTAGAAGCTTTACTTAACTAAAGTATATACCTAACTAGAAGGAAACTCTAAGTCACTTAATATTATCCATATAGTAAATAAAGCTTAACTCTAAATATATAAAAGGCTGAATCTAAGTTTATTTAACTAGAAGGTAGTATAAAATACTATTTATTTAGAACTAAGAAGTAAAAGAGAAGCCTTTATAGGTATCTGGAAAAGTCTGTATATATAGGGCTATATAAGGTCTACTGAGGCTTTACTAGGCGAGGGGGTTAGCTTCAGATATCTAGATATAATCCTAGCTGGATATCTAGATATAGTCTGTAATGAGAATTACCTTAACTTTAAATTAGATACTTAAAAGAGTTTTCCCTTAGAGGCTTCTCAAAATCCTCTTATATATAACTTTCCTAAGTTGAAAAATAGTCAAATATCTGAAATTAATATTTCAGAAGTTTTAATTATATTAGGTATTCTTAATAGATTTACCCCTTTAGAATTAACTTACCTGAAGAAGTTTTAACTTCCACTTAATATCTCTAGTAAAATTTATATTAAGAAGGTTGTAAACCTTATAGGGAAAAGTCTCAAAAACTATATAGCTATCTATAACCTCTGTAGTATAAGAATCTAAAAATACTAACATAAATAATTAAACTAGGTTTATATAATAAGTTAGATTCTTAAGTATATAAGTAAGATATTTAAATATTAGTATTATAGAACAGATATAAATCTTACTTTATAAGCTATAAATCTCTATAACTACTTTAATATTATAAATAACCTCTATTCCTGATATATAATAACTATATATTATTATATACTTTAGTTTTCTAAACTAAAATATCTTATTATAAACACAGTAACTGAAATATAATTTTAGAAATAGTAAGATACTATATATAAAGTTTAAATAGTTAACTATATACTCTTTATTATAAAAACACTTTAAATTAATATTTCATATTCTTATTAACCTATTTATTAATTAAGGTATATATATAAAGTTATATATCTATAGTTTATAGTTAATTCTATATAATACTACTAAACAAAATTATCTTAGCTATTATAAAAACTATATAGTAGTTTCTTAAATCTCTCTATCAAAATAAAATTAAACATAAAGTATTTAATATTATCTTAAAGTCTATAAATAGTAACTTAAACTCTCAAAATATTAAGAAAAATATTTTAATAATTTAGATAAATCTCTCAATCCTCTTAAATATAGTAAATATCACTTACTTTTATATTATTACTATATATACTTATTACTTATATAAGAAAGCTAAATACCAAACGCCATAGTTAAAGAGAGAATTAAATAATAAATAGCTTCAGACTTAGACTTTTCAAAGAGAATTTAAAATATTAGATAATAGTAACTATATAGTTAACTTTCTAGCTAAAGTAGTTATAATATTATATAGTAAGTTTACTATATAGAGGAACCTTAATAATATTCTTTCTAAAACTTATTTATTCTTAATTAAGGTATTTCAGTTTATATTCCTTAAGATATTAAGTATTATATAACTATCTAGAAAGCTTCCTCTAGAGATTATATTCAATATAATATTAAGTTTATATTTATTAAGAACTATAGAGACTCTAAAGTCTATATTATAATCTCAAACAATAAGGAAGCTAAACTATATTCTTATATTATTACTTTCTATATTTCTCTGATTATAAACTTTATTTTCTTTTAGTAGTTATAAAAATAAGGTTACTAATAGAATACTAAGCTAAATTACCCCTCTTAACTATAGAAAAGTAACTATTTAGAGATTATAATTATTAATATTTAATATAGCTAGTAAGTTCTTAAATATTATATACCTTATAAAAGGTTAAATATTCTAATAATATAGTTAGTATAATATAAACTTTCTCCAAGGTATTATTATTACTAGAGATATATTATAGAGATTATTTAAAAGCCCCTAAAAGGTAATAAATAACTTCAGTATTAGTAGCTAGAGTATTCTAGGAGAAAGCCGCTTAACTACCTTATTTTAGCTATATATAATATTTATATTACTAATAGTTACTTAAAGTATAATAAGTATTAACTTACTTAGGAAGTATATAAAGCCTATAGTATAGGTAAAGTAAAATAGATTATTTGCTATATAGAGTGTAAGAGTAGCTTATATACTACCTCTAGAAAGTATATTATATTTAAGTTTTATACTTATTACTAAAGCTATAGTTATTCAAGGCTAGCTATAAGAGATAATCTAGTGGTATCCAGATAATATTATAATAAACTTAAAGAGTTTATATCTATAGTGAAAACTCTTTACTAAATTATAGAAGTAGTAGCTTTATAAAGTCTATATAGCAGTATCCTATATAAACCCTAAGTCTTAGGTCTGTAATATACCCCCTGCTAACTTTCCTTCTATCGCTATAGTAATAGTAATTATTAATAACTTTATAGCCATATTACTAGTTACCTAATTACCTAAGTAAATTCAGTTAATAAGAGAAATATATTTCTCTGTTAGACCTCTAATATTAAATACTCGAACTAATAGCAAAATCTATACTATCCTCCTCTAAATTACATCCTAAGTATTTCTATACTATAACCTCTTTTTCCTCTATAACTATAAAATATACTTTTTCTTTCTATATTATAGTTATGCTTCCTTTTCTTAAATAACTTACTTATTTCCTCTCTATATCCCCTATAATATTACTAGTTTACTACTACTTTATCTCTATTCTCCTATTATTATTACCTCTTTCTATTATATTAGTTACTACGTCTACTAATATTAGTTTCCCTAATAATAATTTTAATAACTACCTTCTCCCCTATAAACCTACCTTCTATACCTATAGTAGCTGTATTATTAAAGATAACTTTAATAATAAAGAAAACTAACCCCTCTAAATAGTTAAATTTACCTACCTTAACTGCTACTCTAAATATAATAAAAGTAACTTTACTTAAAGTTATATTCTAGATTAAGGTTACGTTAACTATAATTATTTAATATTGAATTTAAAATATAAATAGGAATTATATTCTTTTACTACTAACCATAAGTTATATACTACCAGTTACTAAGCTAACTATCTAATTACTTATGGTAACTATATTATTACTACTACTATTCCTACTAGCAATAAGGAAGATAGTTTTAAAAACTACTATATTACTACTTTTTTTTATCTAACTTCTCTACTATAACTTAATACTATAATAAATATTTTTATTATGTCTAGTAGATATCTTCCACCTATATTACTATTATATCTACTACTTCCTCTTTCTACACTAAAGGTAACTTTTTACCTACCTTTATCTTTACCTCTAAGTAGGTAATTACTAATCTTAGTAATATTATATAAATAATAATTGATTTCCTTTCCTTCCTTCTCTTAAAACTACTTTACTAACCGTTTTCCAGTAGAATACTATAATATACTTTAGTAGTTATATTACCTCCTACTAATATTAAAGGTATATTCTTAATTCTACTACAACTAATTTATCTATCTACTATCCTTTAATCCTTACTACCCCCCACTTCCGCTACTAATACTTTAGCTAATAAATAGCTATATTTATTCCTATCAAGAATAATAAAGGTAAATAAGAAAGATAAAAATAAATTTATAGATATACTAAAAACGGAAAAGAAAAAGTGTAATTAATTTATCAAAAAGTAATTTTATAATTCTATATCTATTTAGTTTAAAAGCTATCTTATATTCTATTTACAGCCTATATAACTTTCTATTATTAGTAACAAACTATTAGTTTATTACTTTTACAAATATTTCTACATTATAACTTAAAGTATAATACTACCTTGTTATTAATAAGGCTTTCTAAAAGCTTCTATATTAGTATATTATAGCCTCTCTACTTAACTAATATATTTCAATTCTATTTTCACCCTAAAGTATTTTTTACTGCTAGAATCTCCTCCACCTTCTATTTCTCCTAGACCTCACTATTCTTCCTCACTAAAACTAAACTAAAGATTAATATACTACTATAAAGGTAGAAAAATCCTCTCAGCCTATTTGATAAAGTTAATGTAGAATATTAAATAAATACTATAAGGAATATTTAATATAATATTCAGCAGACTTAATATATTAATAATATAGTATTTATAAGCTACTTAGTTAAGTTTCTTACTTAACAGGTTTATTATAATATATTATAATCAAAGCTAAATACTATTACTAATCTGAAACTTCTCTACTATCTATTTTATTCTATTAGCTTCTGTTTCTTTATACTATTAAGTATAAACTATTATAGTTTAGGTTAGAATAATATCGTTCTTAAAGTAAGTAAGAAATATAGAAGCTTATTCTTAGCTGAAGCTTATAGAGAATTGTTCTACTAAAAGGTATAAGATAAATATTATCTTAAAGTTATTAAAAGGATTATTAAAACTTACTTTAGTAGTAAAGAAATTCCTATTATTAAATACTAACTAATATATGGTAATATATAATAGATAATCTTTTGGTAAAAATATAATACATATCTGTAGAAATATTTAAATTTTAGATATTACCTACTCTATACTACTATCTATTGAAAGGTAGAAGAAAATTAAAAGTAGCTATTTAATCTTTATAGACTAATATAAAGGTAACTAAGTAATATCTATCTAATTAAAGCTTTAGCTAGTAATACTTAATATAGGGAAACTATAAAACTACCACTATATATTCTAGAGGTATTTTATATAAGCCTCTAAAGATATAAATATTATAGCTTCCAGCTGAGTATATTTACATAGCTAATGAGTAATAACTGTTAGAAACCTAAACTTACTCTCTATAGTAAAGACTATCTTTGTTATAAAGTTAATTAAAATCTAGAATTAGAATTAGTTTGAAATTAGAAGCAATTATAAAAATTCCTAATAGTATTATTAGCTTTTATAAGAATATTAGTAAATATTATAAACCTTAATAAACTATTTAATATTCCTTAATATTCTATTCTAATACTAATTCTTTGAAAATATTGTAGATATTAAGTTAATATTAGGGTAGCCTAGAATAGGAAAGTTAGAAACTATTTAACGAATTCCTATAGTTAATAGTTTATACTTAGAAATCCAGACTTTATCTTAATATAATAATATATTATTTAGCCTTACTAAGTAGTTAGCTATCTAGATCCTTATATCTACCTCCGGGGGAAATAGCTATACTGCTTATTAGATTATATTTAGATATATTGTATATAGTTGTACTACTGAAACCTTTTATTTTCAGAATATTAGTAGTATTATATCCTAAAAGATTATACATCTATTTAGTAGTTTAGCAGTATTTTATTGAAGAATATTAACTATCAGTATAGCATCTTTATTATTCCTATTTACTTCTTTCTATTAAATTAAAACTACGGAAAATAGTCTAACTATATTTATTATATTAATTTATAAGGAATAGAGAATCTATATTAAAAGCTTCAGTTTAGTTATATTATCGTATCCTTACCTTAATAGGATATCTAAATATCCTATAAGGTAGCCTAGATAATACTTTAGAATAAAACCAAACTTTAATAGAATCTCAGCCCATTTAGCTTATTATTTTAAAATAGATTTTAAATTTGTGAAATATTCTAGAGTTTTATAATTAGAAAGAATAGTAAATAGTCTCACTATATTATATAGCTTTACTAATTATATTTTTAAATATAATATAATTATTAGTAACCTCTTATTATAAATAATATCGTTTCGCTAGGCTAAACTTAGTTAGGGTAAATAGTAGGCTACTAGCTACAGAATACCCTCCTTATTCGTTTATAATAAGTAACTTCTTAATATTACTTTAAAATAATTTACCTCTATTATTATAGGCCTTTCTAAATTTTATTTAACTATAACTAACTTTAATATAAATCTAATTTTAAGGATATTCAATACTTCTTAGCAAACTTTATTCTACTAGAATAGAATTTTCTTTTATATTAGCTATATAAGAAACTTTATTAGGTTAAAGAAGTAATTTACTAAATTATGATAAAAATTTACAAACTTAAGGAAGCTTTAGATACTATAGATATTCTAAGAAACTTCCTACTTCTATATAACCTTCATTTTCTTAAGATTATATTATATTCCTCTTCTCACTTTAATAATAAAACTAAGATACTTAGTTTCCTTTACTAAAAACTTATATTTCTCTAACTTCAGATATAGACTAGCATTTTATAGCTACTTTGGAATCTACGTAACTTTAACTTTATAACTAGCCTATAATCTACAGCTGTCAATAAGAATATTATCAAGATATATTATAACGAAATTATTAAATACATCCTTAAGTATCCTATTAATATACTATTAAAATATAGCAGATATACTAATTAATTCAAAAAGTATAATACGCTACTTAAACAAGCTAAAATACATCCAGAAGACTATTTTATATTTATTTCCTTCTATAATATAGACTTTATAGAAAGCTATCTAAATATTAATCTTTATGAACTTTTTTACCTTATATAGTAAGTAACGTATCTTCTTAATTAACAGTAAGAGGTAGCAGTTATAAGTATTGATAATATTAAGAGTATAATAGTTTATTTAAAACTGCTATTTTCCTTCCAGTCTTTTAACTAAAAGAATATATACTTCTATAGCTAAACAACTAGCCTTTATTTAGCCCTTATTTATTAAATAAGTAACCTAACGCTGAACCTCTAGAAAATACTCTCTTAATATATTATAGAGTAATTCCTAAGATAAATTTCACTTAATTCTATTTAGATTCTTTTTAAGCTATATATAGTAATTAAGAAGTCTTCAGTAGAGTGGAAAGCTGGAAACCTTCTCCTGATTAAATAGATTTACAAAGGGGATAAAAACTTTTAGTAAGGTAAATACTAGCTACTTTAAAGTTACTAATATTATAGTAGTAAAAACTATACTAATTTATATTAGGTTAGTAGCTATCTATTTATAGCCTCCCCCTTTTATATTAAATAATATAATTACTAATAGGTTAATAAAGTTAATAACTACCTATTTATATATACTCTTTAGAATAATACTAATAGCTTATATTATAAGGCTACTAACTCTATTTATTCTTATTTTATTTCTTGTAGAATTCAAAACTACTTCCTAAAAATATAATTGGAGCTTCCTAAGAATAGCTAACTATACTGTTTTCGAACAATACAAAATAAAGCTTTGGATATCTATCTATTAAGGTTAATATAGGCTCTAGCTATTCTGATAATAGTTATAGCTCAGCTGGTATTTCAAATAATCTCTAGCTAGTAAGGCTACGGAAGTTTAATAACAGTAAGATTTTACTACTTTATAAACTTCTTACTAACTGCTTTATGATAGTTATAACTATTATGAATTTGGATAAAGAAAAAAAGCTTATTATTTATTAATATAGAAACCAGAAAAAATAATTTATCTATCTAGCTTTATTTCTCTTTAGTTTTATCTACTACTATAATAATATTACTAGCAGTTATATTACTTTACCCCTAAGGGAGTTTCTTCTGAAGAATTACTTTTTTCCCTTATTATCTATAATTTCTTCATGCAGCTATAAAGTCTAAATATTAATATTTAAAGCTATAGGCAGATAGTTAAGATATAGCTTATATTTAGTAATAAGGTAATTCTCAATACTATAGTAAATATAGATACTAGTCTATATATAAGCTTATAAAACCACTAAATCCACCTACTAAACTCTACATATACCTACTATAACAGCTTATAAAAGCTTAGCTAATATAAAGCCTTAACTACTTCACCTCCCTTAGTAAAAATAGCTAGTATTATAGCAATATTACATTAATATTAAAATAGTATAAGCTATACTCACGCCAGCTATCTATATATTCATATTATAATTAAAAGGAGATTCTATCTACAGTTAAACTTAAGGTTAGCTATAACCCTATAACCTTATATTAAGAATCTTAAGATCTATAGTAATTATATAGTAGCACTAGACTATAGTATAGTAATCTATTTAGCTAACATTATAGCTAATAGCAGCTATCTAAATTCAGTGGAAGAAAGCTAGCTAGAGGTAATTTAGTTAAAGATTCTCTACCTAAATATACACTCCTACCTTACTTATAGCTAATTTAAATTTACTAAAGTATTCTATAAATATCTATTTAGATTCTTATTAGAGATATTATGACTTTTTGAAAGCTTAGACGCTATAGTGGGGATATCTATAATATTCAGTAAAATACTGGAGGAAAATATTGATATTTCAGCTATATAGAGGCTCTTAAGTTATATAGAAGTTACTAACCTATATCTAAACTTTCAGTAAGAGGTTAATTTATAAAATTACTATTTTTACCTCTAAGTAGGTAATTATCAACTTTGGTGGTATTATATAAATAATAGTAAGTTTCCTTTTTCTTTTAGTTTCTTTTTTTTCTACACTATTTTGCTAACTCTTTTCAGTAGTATATTAATATATATTTTAGTAATTATATTATCTTTTATAATTATTATAATTATATTTTTAATTCTACTGAAATTAGTTTGCCTATCTATTATCTTTTCATTTTTACTAGCTTTTATTGTTACTAATTATATTTTAGCTATTAGTTAGCTGTTATTATAGGCTACATTTAGATATTCAGCTAGGGTTATACCCAAGTATCTGAAGCCAACCTTCTCGCCTAAGTGGAACCCCAGTAGGCTCTATATAGTATTATATATATAGACTTTTCTTTATACTTATAAAAGCTTCTTTTTTACCTCTTAGTTTCAAATAAACAGTATTTTATATTACCTTCTGGTTAAATAAGTTTAGAGTTAGCTATTTATATATTTAGAATTTAGTTCTATTTCTATATAAATAATACTGAATAAAGTATAGCTTCCTACTAGTTAAATATAAGATTTAGTTAAATATAGCTTCTAGAATATAATACTATATAATAAATAACTAACTAACTAATATAAAGAATAAAAAAGAATATTAAAGCCTTCTAGAATATTCCTATAGGTAGTAACTCTATAAGTAAACTACTTTAGTAGTAGTTACAGTATATTTTAAGCTTTCTCTACTAGAGAATTAATAAGTTTATATATTCATATGTAAGATAAAATACTATAGTAGATAGTAACCTCCAGATAACTACTATAATAGATATTTCTAACTTATATTGAGATATTCTAGTAACCTCTGGAATAATATCTATTAGGATACTAACCTTTAAGATTAATAATATTACTATAATTCCACTAGTAACTAACTACTAGAGGAAGTTCCTTTTTCTTCCTCTAAAGGTTTTAGGTAAATAGAAGAAATATTAAGTATAAATTTAATAAATAAAAGCTAAATTTAAGATTAAATGTTTTTTAATAGTATCAGGAATACTCATATCTAATCTACTTCTATTTAAACTTTAGCTTTCAGTAGATAGTTAAAACCTTCTATATAATAGAAAGATTAAAGAATTTTTATAATCTAGATAGTTTAATAAGTTATCTGGATAGATTCTATCTGGATCTAAGTAGCTAATTTTATATTATTATTTAGCTATAAAGTTTTAGATAGAAGCAAAAGAAATATTTAATAATTTTTCTGTTTTAATTTAAAAAGATTCTAGTTAATACTAAAGGGTATATATAGCTAGATATAATTTAGAGTTTTCTACTAGAGGCTATTTTACTTTCCTACTTTAAGAAATTAGTTATTATAGTTGGTCTTCCTATAAAATATAAATTCTGGTTATCTAAGGTTCAGAATATAACTTAAAAACTGAAATATATGAAGGGAATATTAATTTACTACTAGCTACTTTACTGAAAATTCGCTACTTATAATATGGAGAGTAATATTATAATAACTAAAGTAGTTAGGAAGTAATAATAATACTGAAGTTTTAGTAGCTTCTTTTCTATTCCTAAGGAATACTTTAAGAACTACTGAAATACCTATTAATATTTTAGGTATAGTAAGAAAGATTGTATATATAGAAACTATATAGTATGAAAATATAAGAAGGCTAGTATAAAGATTATAAAAGCTATAATTACTCTGATTTATATTAAGAATAACTAGAGGAATAATATTCTTCTATTTAGTAATAATATAAATTCAGGAAAAAAGTAACTTTAAAGTAAAGTTAGGTTTTAAAGCTAATAAAAGTAGAAGTAATAGAAAAGGGAAAATAATAGAAACGCGAATAGGTAAGTAACTAGTAATTAGCTATTATTTAGATTAGAATTAATAGATATTACTTTATTAATATACTTATGAATATAAACTATAATACTTATATTATTATTAATATCTTCCCTATAAAGAAACTTTACCTTCTACTAATTGATAAGTTAAAAACATAGATAAGGAAATATATTATTAGGCTATTGTTGGTTTACCCGTCAGGGGTAATAACGCACGCCGCACGTGGTCTTCGTAGTGCGGGTGCAAACTGTTCTCTGGTAAATCGTTGTTGTTATTCCTAGGTTACGTGGCCGGAGGCCACATACGTAGAAGGGGCTATATGGCTGTATGGCCACGTAGCCCTTACGGCCATACGGGCCGACTATTTACCCGACGTGGCCATGGAGTGGTGGGCCACGAGGTAGCCCAGCGGCCATGACGGTTGAACCGACTGGTTAAACCGACAGCTATTGCTTAATAATATCTAAGGGTAGCTATTTTAATTCTGAGAGTTAATAGCTATATAAAGAAAATTTATATTTATATTATAGAGGGTTTTTAGTTATTTGTATATCTTAAATAGCTATTGATAGAGAATAATTATGTTATTTATAATATTAAGATTTAGTAGATAATTTATAAGAAGAATAATATAATAACTTATTGAGAATATTAGGATACATTAGTATAATTTAAGGGGATTTAGTTAATTTACCTACTTAATACTAACTTATATATACTTATCTGCTAATATACTATATAGTATACTAGTAATATACTAAGTTTCTACTAGATTATATCTATAAGTTTTATAAATTCAGAGAAAATATTAATTCTTAAGATAAAAGTAAATTTAAGGGATTATACTTTCTTAAGTATCTTAAAGGATTTTCCAGATTTATTCTATCTAAATTTAATATATTAGCTACTTTCTAACTCATTAAAAATAAATTACTATATTCTACTAAATTCTAATAATAAAGAATAGAAATTAGATATTCTATAGAAATTCCTCTATATTATATTATAGGAAAACCTTTTAGTATTTAAGAGGATACCGGAGGATTTACTTAATAAGGAGTTTATTAAAATAAGTAGCCTCTCTACTAGTATCTAAGCTTTCTTTATAAGGAAACTAAATAGAGAAATTTATTTCTATATGGATTATAAAGTTCTTAATATAATTATAAAGTAAGAATATTATTTTCTTTCTTTTATATTAGAGATTCTCTAGAGGGTTATTATAACTTACTAGTATACTAAACTTAATATTATTATTATATTCTATAGAATTAGAATTAATAAAGTAAATAAAAAGAAAATAGCTTTTTAGACACATTATAGTTTCTTTAGATAGATATTATACTTCTTTAGATTTACTAATATTCCTATGATATTTTAATAATATATTAATAGTTACTTATAATAATTTCTAGATAGTTTTATTATAATATATATCAATAATTGTCTTATTTATATTAGTAGCTTACAAAAGAAATATAAAAAGAAAGTTAATTACATATTTTACTACCTTATTAATATAAACTTAAAATTAGATTTTAAGAAATAGAAGTTTTTAATTCTTATAGTTATTTGGTAACTTTTGCTCTATACCTATAGTGGTACCTAAGCTCTTCACCCTATATGTAGTTCTAACTGTAAAATTTACCTAGTAACAGCATTCATGCTAATACTAGCTCACAACTGGTTTAAACGGTAATACAATTACCTATTATCGTGGATAATTATGCCCCCGGTTGTGACATTCAACCCTAAATTCTTATAGTTAAGTAAATTAAATTTATTATATTAGGTAGAAAAAGTTTCTTTTATAATCCAGAAAAGTTAGAAATTATTACTAATTAGCTTTTCCCCAGTTTACCCAAATATATTTATAGTTTCTTTAGATTTAGAAATTACTATAAGGTTTTCATATTTTATTATAATATTATTATGAAGTTTTTAAACTATCTAAGTTAGAAATTAATTTCTTTTAACTAGAAAATAAAATAATAAGAGGTATTTCTTATATTAAAATAGCTTTTTACCATAAAACTAATTTTATAGATATTTCACTTTAATAATTTAATAACAGTAAAAATAGATTATTTAGAGTATACTTTAGGAGGTATATCAACTTAAGATAATAAGACTGAAGTAAAGTCTTTAGTAATTTTCTTTTCTTAGCGTATTATTCCTATAGAGTCTAATTACCTAATTTATAATAAGGATTTTCTCATAATATTAACTTACATATAAATATAGAGGATAAAGTTATAAAATATTGGAAATTTAAAGTTCTTATCAATTATAAGGATCTTAAATATTTTATAAAGAAACAATAACTTATAGAGAGGTAAAGTTAATAAGTGGAAAAGTTATTTTAGTATAACTTTTATTTTAAGTACTAACTAGATATCTTAATAGTAACTTCTAATATTTTCTTCTAGAGGAAGTAGGATACTTCTAAAGGATAGAATAATAAGAAGTAATAAGAATAAGCAATATGGATTATTCTAGATACTACTATTTCTATAAAGCTTTAAGTAGAATATATAGATATTACTAATATTAAGGTTTTTAAAGGGAAATTAAATTTATAAGAAATATAAAACTATATTACTAAGAGAGATTCCTTATATCAGTAGGTTTTTATAGTAATTTAGCAGAAGAAATATAGTCTTCCTTCTAATATTTATATTAAGGTTTAGATTATTAAATATATTATCAATAAATTAAGGTGGTTTATTTTTAGAGAGAGGCTTTAGATATTAAATAGTAAGAATAATAATAATTTCCTTAATAAGCTTAAAATTAGATTAGTATAGAAGTTATATAATCTCTCTTCTATGACCTACCTGAAATATAATAATATACTAGAGATTAAAAATTATTAGTTTTTCTAGTTTAGATAATTATAAAGTATCTACTCTTTTATATATAACTATAATATATATAGAGGTATTTATATTTAGAGGTAGGTGAAGAAGGAATTTCTAAAGTTCCTTTTAATATATTACTAGTTATATTCTAATTAAGTAATAAGTCTTATTACTAATTTACTTTCTATAAGCAAATAAGGTAGTTATTATAATTTAACTAAGTGAGGTTTCTATACTAAAAGAGATAGATATAATAGAGGTGAAAGTATATATTTAGTAGTTTCTTAGTTACTACTATAGGTTTTATAGAATACTATATTCTATTACAAATAATAAAGAATTTAATCAGGTAAGGTATTTCTAGAAGAAATCTTATAAACTGATAGATATTATATACCTATTAAATATTAAGTATTACCTATAAACTAATAGAATTATAGATTCATATAACTAGGAAATCTAAGTAGTTTTAAGGATATCTATATACTAATTTCAGGATAACTAAGGTAATTTACTATTTATTATATAGCTAGCCTTTTATAACTAGCAGTTTAATGTAGTAAAAACTATATCTTTCTATATAGATTATAAATATTATATTAATTCTATTCTAGTTACTAAGAAAAATATAAAACTACCTAATAGTAGTAGGATTACTACCTACTAGCTAGTTAAAAGAATATATTTCGTAATAATATATATTTATATAGAAATAACTACTACTTAATAGAGATTAGAAGTTTAGGTAAATAAAGTTTAACTTTCTGTGAATTAATATTCAGTTAGTAATAGGATATAGTTAAATATATTTAACTATAAGTTACTAAAGCTAAGCTGGACGTTAGCCTGATTATATTATAAGTTTATAATAGCAAAGATTATCTTACTATATATCAAAAGCTGGATATTTTAAAGTTTATTTACTTGCAATTCTATATAAATCTACTTCAGAAGGCTACTACTAACTTACTATCCAGATAAGTTAAAATTAACAGTTAGCTACTATTATTAGTAAATAATAATAGGAAGATTAAATAGCTAGTTAAAAGTATTCTTACTATAAGGATATATTAAGTGGGGAGAGAATATTGATAGAAAGCTTTTATTAAATAGGAAGAATATATAAATCTAATATAGAAGCTAGTTAATATTATTACTAATATAATAGTATTAAAGTAATATAAGGAGAGATATAAACTTATTAATAATAATAATAGTAATCTAGCCTATATATATCAGCTAGGTAGCAGCTAGGGAGGAGGGAGGTAATATTATAAGCTATATCTAGATATTTAGCTAGAGTTATATCTAGGTATCTAAAGTTATCCTCCTCACTCGGATGAAACTCTAGTAGGCTCTATATAATATTATATATATAGACTTTTCTATATATTTATAAAACCTTTTTTTTTACTTCTTAGTTCTAAATAAATAGTGTTTTACACTACTTTCCGGTTAAATAAGCTTAAGTTTAGCTTTTTACAGCTATATCTATCTCTATTAAGAATTATAATAAGAAGAATAGGAATAATAAGAATATATTTATAAATATAAAGAAGAAGGAAAAGAAAACTTATAATTCTTTTACTCAGAAGTAGGTTTATAATTTTATATTTATATAGTTTGGCGGCTATTTTATATTTTATTTATAGTTTATATAGGTTTCTATTACTGGTAAATTAATATTAGTTCATTACTCTTATAAATATATTTATATTCTTGTTGGTTTAATTGTTAGGGCTATTGTATACTGTATATAAATTCGTTATATAGATGCAAACTAGTATTCTGGGTTTTGGTTGTTATTATTACTATATTATATAGTGTGTAGCACTACGTAAAGCTTTAGATTTATAGTGTGGTAATTACTTACTAATTGCTATACTATTTAGCTACAACTGACGCTAGATACTGGGTATTTATAGCTAGCAGGCTCTAGAGGGTATACTACTATATATATAGTAGTATATATAATTACTATATATTCTATAATATAGTATAACTAATACTAGTAACTTTCTTTTATATTATATATTCTAATATTTATCTATTTACATAAAAAAGAATATCTTTCATAATTTGAATTTTTTTGCCTGAATAACATGTAAATACTTATTTATCTACTTTACTGAAGTTACCTATCTCTCTATTTAAATAGTTATATAGTTTGAATTAATAAATCTCTTGAGGATATAATTTAGAATACTTTTTATAAAAATAGTAATAATATTATTATCCCTATTAATATACTGTATCTTTTAGAGCTTATAGTATTTATATAACTACCTTAATATTATAATATTAATTATTAGATATTTCGTTTTAGTAATATCAAGCTTTATAAAGTATTTATAAGGTAAATATAAGTTAGTATATATAATAGTTAGAGTTTAAGGAAGCTTTCAGTATTTAAGAATCTTCTTAAGTAATATAACTATAATATAGATAAAGTCTATATTAGCTACTATAATATAAATCTCTAAAGTAAGTATACTTCTAGTATCTTTGTTTCTTTTAGTAGATATATAATATATAAGATTACTATAGAGGTTAAAGTAGCTATTACTAATTTAAGTTTCTTAGTTTAAAAGTATTATAAATTCCAGTTAAGATAAGAAATTAGTATTATTAGTAAAGAAGCTATTAACAAAAATATAAAAATATACCTTAGAGAGCTTAAGTAGTATAAAGTTAAATCTCAGTTAAAATATTCTATTTACCACTTAAGCTATTAAGTATAGTAATATTATTACTTAAGAGTTATTGTTTTTATATTATATATAAGAGGTTAAATAGAGCCTCTAGTTAGTATATAGAGGTAAAATATATTCTATATATATATTATTTAATATATACCTTCTTAAATACTTTAGATATAGTATATATATTAATAAAAACTAGTTTTTACCTCTAGTACTTTTAGTATAAATAGAAGTAATTGATATAAAGTAATAGAATACCTCTATTAAATATAAAAAGTATAATCTCTTAGAGAATAATTTTCAGCTTCACTTTAAATAAAACTTTTTTAAACTTTATATCCTCTCAGTAAGAGAATATTATATTAGAGAAGCTAAGATTATTATCAGTTTATATACTAATAAGGCTAAAAATATGATTTTAGGTATATAAGATAAAAAAGTATAAATTATATATTAAACTCTCTATTTATAACTTCTCCTTATAGTATATAAAGTAAATCACTTACTAGTAGCTTCTAATTTTAATAAAACTACAAAATAACTTAATAATAATTATTATAAAGTTTAGAAGATACTATCCTTTAAGGTATAAAGGTTGTTTAGCTATAATATATCTTATAAGCTCTATTTTAACTTAAATAGAAATTTAAGTAGTATTATTTAGTTACTTTTACTCTATACCTATAGTAATATTATAAAGTTATATTATTATATCTTTATACTTCAGGAGAGTTAGAATTACAGCTAAAATTAATTACTAGCTACTTTATTAGATTATTAGTAATTATATTAAAATCTCAAGCTTACTATAATTTCGTTAACCTTAAATTGTAAATCTAAACTTCTTATATATTTTATTAGTATTTTTATTCTTAATCTTATTAATAATATAGAACTTAAAGTTTTAATAATCTCTATAGAGAATAAAATTATATTAAATAATCTTTAGAATATTATTATTAATAATATTTTTAACCTCGTTTTTAATTAACTTCTTAAATAGTAAGCTAAATGTTAAAACTATATTTTCTATATAGAAAGTAAGTAAAAAACTGAATTTAACTCGTTTTTAACTACAAAGTATACTATAAAATAAAGTTTTTAGTTAAATTATAAAGATAGTAAACTAATTATATACTTATAAGTTATAAAGTTTAAAGTTTCTAGTTAGATCTAAAATATATAAGTTAGAAATAGTATATTACTAACTACTAAAGGGGGGAGGATATTATTTTATCTGTAATAATGTTGTGGAACTTCGCTGTTAAGTTAAGTATGTAGAATGATAGTGGGACGTTCAGCCTGTTATTTCCAGACTAAAATATACCCACAATCCAGTTTGGAGTATAATTCAGTATTATTCTGGTCTTAACGATAAATAGAGCGTCCAAAACCAAATCCTTTATAATGTAACCTTTAGGCATAATAAAAAATCCTATATTAAAGATATCGTAGTTGCCTAACTAAATATCCTCTATTATTACTCCAGCGAAATCAGTCGTGCGACTGACATCAGTGATACTGCAGAGACCCAGTCTCGTTAGAGTTATATGGGACTACAGATTAGCTACCTGTATATACTCCTCCGAGATAATATTAATTACAGAGCCTATATTAATAATTCTACAGATTTTCAAGCTTACTAAGCCTGCAAATTAAATATTAATCTAGAAATATATTATAATAAAGTTATATACTGTCGCTAGGGTTATTATTATCCAGTCTATTATAGAGATAATCTTAATTATAGAGCCTATCACCTTAATATCTATATTATAACTCTAAATAATATTACTAAATTAAGTCTATAAATATATCCCTCCTACGTTACTAGGTGTTCTAAAGAGTAGAGAAGCTATCACTATTTATAGCTTAGTATACTCATAATTCTAATATTCTATCTACTTATAGATTACCTAACTTGATTTCCTAACTTTATTATAAAGTCCTATAAAGTCCTCATCCACAGGAAGAAAGATATCCTAAATCCCTTTATTACTAAGGTAGCTATCTATAACTATCTTTATATACTTATAGTTAACCTAAGTATATATAAGCTAATTATAGTGAAGTAGCTCCTCAGGAACTGAAACTTACTTACTAACCTTCTTATAATAAATATAGTATGTAAGATTTTAATTCTCTTTACTAATTAGGATTATAAATATAGAAGTCTTACTCTTACTAGCCTTCTAAGTAAGTTACTAGTAAGGTAACTTTTTGTTACGGGCCAGCTCCGTACAGAACACGCTACGGAACACCCTACTTAAGTGCAGCCAGACAACAAGTGGACGACTTGTTGTTACGTACCTTTTGACGAGGCCATGCGATATAGCTTAATTGGTAGTACTATTCATATGCGCGCGCCCGCGTATATGGGTACTGAAGGCTGAGACATTATTGGCTGCAACGCTACGCCCCTGTGGGGCCAGCCCTTCATATACAACAAGTCTACCCTATAGTCTAGGGTTCGATCCGCGGTCGTATACAGATTTGTTCCCTAGCTTACAGCGCACGAGACGGTCGCTGGGGGTATGTTACTTAAGCGCTCGGAAGCCCCTACTGTGAGGCCACAACAGGCAGGTAGCGCGGCGCGGCAGGAGCGGGAGAGGGGAGGTAGTATTACGGGCCAGCCCTATATAGAACATACTATAGAACATCCTACTTAAGTGCAGCCAGATAATAAGTGGACGACTTATTGTTACATACCTTTTGATGAGGCTATGCGATATAGCTTAATTAGTAGTACTGTTTGTATGCGTACGCCCGCGCATATAGGTACTGAAGGCCGAGACGTTATTAGCTGCAACGCTACGCCCCTGTGGGGCCAGCCCTTCACACTTTTCTATATTAGATAGTATCTCCTTATTATTAAATATAAGCTTTATCATTCTTATGCCCTTAAATATCTATGTAGTTGCAGGCTTATAGTGTGTGGTAATTGGGTCTGTAAATATAGTAATCTTTAGCTTACGTAAGTTATATAGTGAATAATAGTTATTAGTTAGTTTTATTCTCTCTACTACTCTAACCTCCTTAGAAGCTATTCTCTCTAGAATTTTCTCTAAAACTATATTAATATACTCTACTAGCGTAAGACTAACTACTATAATATCTAGAATTATATAAATATCTTCTATCTAGCCTCTCCTTCTCTCTAGCGTTAGCTAGCTTTTCTGTAGGATTTTTATAGAGATAGATATTATTAATGAAACCTAAGCAGTCTAACGCTTATCCTGAAATCTGGCAGTAGTAAACTATTATTATACTTCACTCTAAATATATTATTATAGTAAGCTCTAGAAGTTAGTAAACTAGGTTTATCTATAAGCTAATACTACTAAAGTTACTAGAAACTATTAAAGCCTCTTAATAATAAAGAGAAAAACTATCTTATAGTTAGGCTAGTTACTAGCTTATCTATTAAAAATAATATTACTTTTAATTCTTTCTGAGTTCTAATAGATCTACTTAATATAATAGTATTAATTAAGTATATTAAAGTAGTAGACACCTTTAGAGGTATACTGTAACAGCTGCTAGTATACAAACCTCTAGTAACTATCTATTCCACACTAGTAATATAATATAGAAGTAGTTAGTATAAATTAATCCTAATATTTATTATTTTAATAATTAAGTTAATCTTAAAATCTACCTCCTCCTCTCCTATAAAACTAACCTCTATAGCTTCCACTATACTAAACTACTAAATCTATAGTATAAACTATATAATTATTATAATTACTTAGCTTAATAGTATATAATTCTACCACTAAACTCTAGGCCTCTCTGAAGCTATCTATAAGCTCTTATAAGCTAGCTTCTATCTTAGTAATAATTATTTAGTTAAGACTTAAGTCTTTAAACTAACTTAAAAGTTACTTACTATTAAAGCTAAATTTATCTATAATTATATTAGCTTTTTTAGTAGCCTTCATAACTTTAGACTAAAAAGCTATACTTATAAAAGCTACTAAAATTCCTATAGAAACTAGCTAACTAGTTAATTACTTAAGGAGGATCTAGTTACCTACCTATTAGGCTAGTAAACACTTAAAAAAATACTAAAATATCTTAACTAGCTGAGGGATCTTACAGTAAAGATCCCTAGTAATCTCCTTAAGGAATTAAAGTGGAAGTTAGTATAGAAAGATATAAATAAGATTAATATTAGGTAAAATAATATCCTTATAGATTCTTACTCTCTCTTAAAGATTATTCACAATAGTCAGATAGTTAACCACTCCAGATAAATTATTAGAAACTAAGTTAGTATTATAGCTTATAATATAAAGTTTCTTATTAGGGTTATAGCTAGCTGTAAGGTCCGCAATAC
This sequence comes from Colletotrichum lindemuthianum, assembly GCA_001693025.2. Classification (NCBI taxonomy): domain Eukaryota; kingdom Fungi; phylum Ascomycota; class Sordariomycetes; order Glomerellales; family Glomerellaceae; genus Colletotrichum; species Colletotrichum lindemuthianum. Next base: position 54,592 of record MASP02000469.1, on the reverse strand, counting down.
TATAGATACTTATGAGGATATCCCTAGCTGCCCACTAAGTATACTTATTAGTTACTATAACTTTAACAGTATATTTATACTATATACTACAGTAAAAAGAGACTTTAGCGACTATCTTACGCTCTAGCTTATATAATATCTTAGATATAACTTTATAATTATCCAGAAAGTTAGAAATATTATTACCTGTGAATTTAAAGGTATTCTCAGACTAAGGAACTATCTTTATTATTATTAGCTGGGTAGATTAAAACTTAGAGAGTATTATAAAATCCCCTATAATTATCAGACAGTTTAGTAAAATATTAGAGATCTCAGAAGCAGACACTTAATAGCCTTAGTCTACATTATAGTTAGATAAAAAAGTATTATCTAATTTCTCTGGAGTATTTATTATATAAAGTTAGATCTTCTTAAAAGCTAGACTATTAAAAAATAAACTAGTAATAATTAGCTGGGGAAGTTTAGAAACTTTCCCCTTATTAATATTTAACTATTTAGTAATTATTATAATAAATATTATATTTTTAGTTATTTTTTAATTATTAGTATATAATAATAAAATAAATCTTAGTGTTATATAAAAGAGTAGCTACCTTAATTAGGATTAATCCCTCTAATGTTTTCTCTCTAGGTTCCTCTGAATACTCTATTCTTACTTTTATATAGAATTAAACCTATAAATTTATTCTTCTCCTTCAGACTTTAATATTAGTAGTGTAAGCTTATATCTTCTATAACCTTCTCTATCTTACTACTTTTTAGTTATAATATATTATATAATATTTTTATTACCTTTCTGTAAGTTTTCCTATCTTATAAGTAACTTATTTCCTTATTAATTTACCTCTTCTTATATTATTTTACTACTTCTTAATAAGGGTTAAGTAGGGTAACTTTATTAAACTTATTAGTCTCGCGAGACTCCCTTTAGCTTAATAAGCTATTCTGGATTTTCTGATTTTATATATAATTCTTTTTTATCTTCTTTATTATATTATTATAAATTAGATACTACTTTCTAGGCTAAATTAGAAACTTTACTCTATTTTTATAAAGAAAAGATAAATATATCTTTAAGTTTCCTATATTACTTTTAGGGTTTTTTATATTCCTACTAATTTACAGTTAGAATATAGTTATTATTCTTTACTATTTATTAATATTAAGTCTATAAATAAGCTTATTATAATTATACAGAATTTAAAAAACTTTATTTATAAATCTTAAAGTTCTTAGTGTTATCCAGCTAGTTAAGATAATATATTATAATATAATTTTTAACTTTAATTTGTCTAAGATAACGTAAGAATACCTCCTTATCCTGATCCGTAAGGGACTAAGAAGAGATATATCTACCTCTAGATACTATTAAAATAGGCGCTAGCTACTTAGACTGAAATAACTAAATAAATAAAATAAAATAACTTCCTCTAAACCTAATCCTTCAGTAATAGAAAATAGGGGGAAAAATCTAGAAAAATATATTAAATTAAGAGTATTATATTCGCAGATCTATAGTGTAAATAGCATCTTAATTGTAAAAGTAGTATTCCAGATCGTGTAGGGTAGTATAGTATGTAAATTCTGTGTATGCTGCCACTATTCCTAAGTCTGGCGTTGCAGACGTAGGCTTACGGCCTGTGTGTGCATACTGCTTATATAATAACCGAAGCCTACGGCTAAGGCTTAGGCTTATTATAATATAAGATTATTTAGACTAATAGTATTATTAATTTCTATATATACTACCTAAAGGGATATCTCTTAAGTAGTAATAGGAAGTTTTATATAATAAATATTATATAAATAATAAAGAAGTATATAGTAATATTCTATTTTACTAATATTATTATATATCTTAATAAATATAATATAAACTATTAACTTTATAGATTTTACTTATAATTTTAAGATTTTCAGATTAAGAGGTTATATCTATATTAATAGTAATAAAATTAGGAGAGTTTTAGTATATATTAATCTAATATACTTGAAGGGTTTTCTATATTATCTTCACTAAGATATTAAGTAAAAATTAGGTAGTATTAAATACTATAATAGTATTATTAATATAAAGTATATTATAGTTATTAATATAGATAATATTAATAATAACCTTAAAATTAAAGTTAATATCACTTTAAATAGTAAATTAAAAATAGAAGGGGGAAATATTATATATTTAGCAGTAGTAGTAATACCTCTTAAAAGCTTTAAAAGTATACTATTTAACCAAATATTCCACCTTATTAATAGTATTATAAGGATATATTATAGTTAGATATCTAAAAAAGTAGTAGAATCTCTATATTTCTATCTCTATAAGATATATAAAAGTAATTATTCTCTCTTTATTAAGACGTATCTATCAATATTCCTATTCTTAAATAATGAATATAGTTCTTTTATCCTAATAGAGCTTATTATAGATATTATTCAATATAATACTAAAGTAATCTATATCTATAAGATAGAGGAGAAAGAATGTATTATAAGGAATAATATAAAATCTAATAATACTAAGTAGTATAAGTATATTTACTATTTTAAATATTATAATAGAAGTAGCGTCTCTGAAGTATATTATAACTAGGTTACCTTATAGAGATACAAAGATAATAGAGAGAATAATTAACTATTTTAATATAATAAACTAGAAATATTTAGTAGTTAAGAAGCTAGTAGTATTTAAATTAGGTAGAATATCTTAAAATACTATATTTAAATAGTGACTTTTAAGTATATAAATATATAAAGAAGTAGTAATATAATCTGAAAGTTTACTACTAATAGTAATACTCTGAGTAAGAATATAGACTATTACTTAATTTTAGAGAATTCTAGTAAATTTACTTCTATCTAGTTTAATAGGTTTTTTACTATAAAATAATATAAAAAATAACTCTAAGATACTTCCAGTAATAATATTCTCCTTAAAATTAATTTCTATTTAATATTATATAATAATATTATTTTTAATATTCATAACTAATAAAACCTTAAAGTTTTTACTATTAAGACTTTTAATATCCTTATAGTTTATAAGGAAAGTTTAGTATACTACTATAGAATATACCTTAAAATTAGTAGTTAATTTATACTTATCAAATAAAGTATATCTCTCCTTAAAATTATACCTTATAAACTAATAACCAGATATATTATTTATATAGTATTTCTAATTAATATAATTATATATAAATATCAGAAGTAAGTAATAACTACTTAGAGCGTGAAGCTATATATATATATAAAAATATAACTATAATCTTAAAAGTTACCCTAAAGTAAGTTATATATATAGTTAGTTTAAAATTAGTTTCTAGCTATCTTCTAATAGTTATTATTATGATCTTATATATATTATACCTTTTAGATTAATAGGATATTACCTATAGTAAATTATAATTAGTTATAGAAACTCTAGAAAGTTACTATAAAGCTAAGAAAAACTAACTAATATTTCAATATACTATAATATATACTTATAAGTTATAAATAGAGAAAATTATCTATTTAGATTTTAGTAGGAAAGACTTTTCAGATATACATAAGTTTTGAAATTAGAAGCTTAAGAATTCTTTTTTTACTTTTATTAGGATTCTCAGTAATAATACTTCAAAAGGTAGTATTTTACCAATTAGAGAGGTAAAGGTATTAATTCTTATTATTCTTAAAGTAATTTTGAACCTATTAGACTATTTCATTAAATATAAAATTAACAGTTAAGTTATCTAAATAGTCAAAGTAAAACTTAAGAGTATTATCTTTAAGTAAAATTAAAAATAACTTTACTTATATATATTATAGAATATTAAACTTAAAGTAGTAATTATAGAAAATATAAATTTTTAACCTAAGAATATTATCAAAGTCTCTACTATACTTTATATTTTTATTATATAGTTTTATAAAGTCTATAATATATTTAGTAGATATATTATTAAAAAATGTAATAATAGTAATATATAGGAAACTCTTATAATATCTGAATTAACTTCAGTTATAAGTTTAATTATCCTCTTAATATTAGAGAGATGTTAAGATAGAGAAATAAAAAGCTAATAGAACTTATGTTATAATATATATTTCTTATCTCAAATTATATATATATAAGCTAGTTAGTTAAGTAGTAAGTATTTCTCTTTAACTATCTATAATAAAAATATTCATAATATTATACTTTTAATCTTAAGTAAAATCTTATAGAGAAGTAATATAAAATCTATATTATCTATTAGGAGGTTATTAACTTACTTAGGATATTTCATCAAATTACTCTTAAAAATAATATAGTAATTTAGAATATTATTAATTTTACTAAGAGTCTATAAAGTTAATTTAACTTATTAGGTAAATTAATATATAATAATATAAATCTAGTTACTATTCAGATTAATTTTAATATTATAAATTATAAGATAGTTTCTAAAGTAGTAGACTATATTAATATTAGTAAGTTACTATATTATAAAACGTTATTCTTTCAGATTACTTTTAAATATCTAAAAGAATTCTAAACTATAAAACTCTGTATAAATATGAAAGGTTATTTAGTAAATTAAGAAAGTAGAAATAGTAATAGAATTCTTCTTTATAATTTTATTATAATTAATAGTAAGAATTTAGCTAAAGAGGAATAAATTAATGTTTCGTTACTTTTACTTTATACTTATAGTAGTACCTAAGCTCTTCACTCTATATATAATTCTAACTGTAAAATTTACCTAGTAACAGTATTTGTACTAATACTAACTTACAACTAGTTTAAATAGTAATAAAATTACCTAATATTATAGATAATTATACTCCCAGTTATAATATTTAACCTTACAGTAGAGGAAGACTTTATAGTAATAATCTATATAGTGAGAGCCTCAGTAAAATTAGAGCTTAATGTATATAGCTAAAAGTAACTACTAAGGTTGTAAAGTTAAGAACTTTTATAAACTTCTTAAAGATAAAATAAAATAAAAAGTCTGCGAAAACTAAATATTCTATAATCTATTACTCTTCTATATCTTGATAATAAAATTGAAACCTCCTTAATATCTATATAGTTACTTATAACTAGAGAAATATAGAATAAGTAAAGAGATATCTAACTATAACTACTATAATTAAAACTACTAGTTTATAAAACTAAACCTCACTAAAATTATTGTAAACACTATAATTAATAAATAGCCTATAGATATTTAAAAGAAAAATATATAGCTATCCTATAATCTACTATATTAAGCTAACTATTTTAGTAACTAATTATTAATTAGATAATATCTTAATATTAATATACTATAGTAACATTAGTTACTTAATACTTTATAATATTATAGTAATATAATTATAGAGGTTTTAAAAACTATCTAGTTACACCAGAAGTATCTATATTTATATAAATATTATTTATATATTAGCTACACTTAATTAATATATTAAGAGTATTTACTAATAAGAGCAGGCTAAGTCCTACTATACTTATATAGAGCTTATAAGTTAGCTTATATTAGTAGCAGAGAACTTTCATATTAGAGACGTAAAGTTTTATCTTAGGGGTAGGTAAGGCATAGTTCATAAGGACGTCAAGGTTACAAATATCAAGGTTGTAATAAGTATTCAAACAGAGTAAAGTTAGTAGTAATTAAATCTCTCAAGATATTCGAATTATATATAGACAGTATGAGGGTATAAGGGCGTAAGGGTATAAGGGCGTAAAGTTAACGCAGAAGGAATTATCAGTTATTTATTATCAAAAAGGTTAACGCAGGGCAGGTATACTAGCTACTATAACTATAAGGGGTTTAGGTCCAGATTAACTTAGGGTTAGCTATAGCAGTTAGTAGGAGAGTGAGAAAGCTAAAGTTATACTTTAGGGGGTAATATATCCACTAATAGTTACAATAGAGAGTAAGCTATCAGCCCCTCCCGAATGAAAGTAATATATTAATAAAAATTTATAGAAATTAGAATACCTATTAGGAAAATTATTATAAGTATAGAGGTATCTAAAGTAATTATTTTAACTATAAAAGTTAATTTAGATATTATTATAAAAGTGAAAATAGTTTAGAATAAGGAAGAATTATTAATATTACTAAATCTATATAGAGAGAGATAAAAAAGAAGTTTTTAAGAGGTTATATAAATCTCTTAAAAGATTAAGACTAAAGATACTATAAATCTCTAATATTAAAAAGTCTAATAATAACTAAAAGAAAGTTATTATATTTACTAAATTTACTCCAAATAGTAATAATATAAATATAACAATAATTAACTTCTTATTAATTATATAGAATATCTTAATTTAACTATTATAAAGGGGAGAATAGCTAAAGTAATTATAATTACTATCTAAAACTACCTTCTTTATAGTAATCGCCTTAAGAAAGTTAATATATAGTTTAGAAATTTCTAGTAAAATCCTAAGATAGGAAGAATTTAAAGTATCTAAGTAATAATCTTATAATTATTTACTTTATATAAACCTCAGGCATAGAGTTTCGTAATTACTTCTTCTAGTATAGTAAGCTTTACTAATCTATACTATAATAATATAATAGTTAGGTTAACTACTAATTAGTATTAGTTTAATTATTAGAGTTATTATATATTATATATAATTTATTATATAGATATAAATAAGTAGTCTAGTTTTTAGTTATTATTATTACTATATTATATAATATATAGTATTATATAAGACTCCAAATCTATAATATAGTAATCACTTACTAATTACTATATTATTTAGCTATAGTTAATATTAGATACTAAATACTTATAGCTAGTAAGCCTTAGAGGGTATACTACTATATAAATAATAGTATATATAATTCCTATATATCCTAGGGTATATTATAACTAATTTTAATAAGTTTTTTTTATTATATACTTTAGTATCTATCTACTTATCTCAAAAATAATATATTTTATAATTTAAATTCTTTTACCTAAGTAATATCTAAATATCTATTTATCTATTCGACTTAAGTTACTTATCTCTCTATTTTAATAGTTATATAGTTTAGATTAATTAGTTTCTTGAGGATATAGTTTAGAATATTCTTTATATAAATATTAGTAATAATATTATCTCTATTAATTCAATATATCTTATAAGACTTATAGTATTTATATAACTACCTTAATATTAAAATATTAATTATTAGATATTTCTCTTTACTAATACTAAGTTTTATAAGATATTTGAAAAGTAAATATAAGTTAGTATATATAATAGTTAGAATCTAAAGAAACTTTTAATATTGAAGGATTTTCTTAAGTAATATAACTATAATATAGGTAAAGTCTATACTAGCTACTATAATATAAATCTCTAAAATAAATATACTCCTAATACTTTTTTTACTTTTACTAGATAAGTAATATATAAAGTTACTATAAATATTAAACTAATTATTATTAACTATAATGTGGTTAATAAGTAAGCTGTCAGGATAAGTAAGCTGTCAGTAAATCTAGTTTCTTATACCTTCTTACTTTTAATATATATTATTTCCCTAGAAATAATACAATTAATAAATAGAAAAACTTCAATAATATCTAAGCTTTCAAAAAAGACTTTAATCTTACTATTAATACTACTATAGAGATATATTTAATACTTTAAGTAACTCTTAGTATATAATTAAAAGGAATACTATCACGATATAACATTATACTTAATTTGCAGAAATTAACTATACTTAAAGAGGAGAAGCTAGTTAAGTATATTCTTAATTTAGATTCCTCATTATTTCCTCTTTATATTAGTAGTATAGAAGATATAGCTAATTAACTACTTAATAACTATAATATACTACTAGTTAGGAGGTATTAAGTTTTAAACTTTATTAAATGATAATTATAACTTTAGATATACTTTTTTCGTAAGTATAACTATAAGAGAGCTTAATATAAAGATCGAGATATAATGAATATATAATTTTACTTTATAGTGAATATAATTACGAAATATAGTATTATAGATTCTGATATTTATACCTTTAATAAAACTAACTTTATAATAAGCTAGATTATATTGAAGATAGGTATTATAAATATAGACAAATATTTAAATATAAAATAATATAACTTAGTAATTATAAATAAACTATAGTTATTTAGACTATCAGTTTATTAAACTATAGTATTCTATTATATATTATTATTATAAGCTAATATTACCTCTCTATTTAGTATATAGAAATAAATTTTCTATATATCTAAATTATTATAATATCTACAAATAGATAGATAATAAATAAAAGAAGCCTAGATTAGCTTTAGTATTTTAACTAGTGTATAAAATTATATATAAGTAGTAATTATTACCTCCTTATTATTAATAGATATAAAAGTTACTATACTACTGACTTTAAGATATATTATAAGGAAAATAATATTATTATTCTCTATATACTAACTTACTCCTCTTATTTACTTTAGCTTTTAGATATTAGGTATTTTATATTCTTAAAGTATATAGTTAATAAATTAAGAATAAGATATACTAAAATAATATCTATATTATAAAAGAAGATTTCTTCTCTATATTATATAATATTTATATATAAATCTTTATAGTTAAAAATATCTAGAGAGGTTGCAGAGAGCCTAGACTTATCTCTCTAAATATAGAAAATATACTTTTAAAGCTTAATATAAAGTTTTATATTTTAATATCTCTAGAGTTCCTCCTAATAATATCCTCTATATAGATTTCTCAGATATTAAATAACCTAATAGAGGTATCTTCTCAGTCTAAACTAATTAAGAATTAAATCTCCTACTATTAAAATAGCTTACTAACTTTAATTATTAAACCAATAAAGTATTTATTAAAAAGAATATATAGATTAATATACTAGATTATATTATTAAAGTCTGAAGTCTAAATTTCTTAGGAAGAGAATAATCTACTTAGTTAATATAGGAGAGTTAAGAAAATATATCTTAGATAAGGAGGAAATCTTACTATAGCTGAAATAGAGGATATATAGTTACAGAGAGAGGTAATAACTTAGATTAAGGAGGAATTATATTAAAGTATTAATTATCAGCTAAAGACTAAGATAAGCTAATAGTAATATAGTATCTGTAGGAATACTAATTATAATATATAAATATATTAATTTATTAAAGAAACATCTAATAAAGAGGATTCTGAGTAGTTTAATTAAATTTAATCTTTCTATTATTACTTCTTAATTATATTTATATAATAGGTAGTTATTTCCTGATAGCTTACTTATCCTGACAGCTTACTTATTAACTATATTCATTTTTTAGCTTATAATTATTATAAGTTCCAGTTAAGATAAGAAATTAGTATTATTAGTAAAAAGGCTATTGATAAAATATAAAAGTATATTTTAGAGAGGTTAAGTAATATAAGATTCAAACTTTAGTTAAGATACTTTATTTATTATTTAAACTATTTATTAAATATAATAATATTATTACTTAAAGGTTATTACTTTTATATTATATTCAAGAAGTTAAATAAAGCCTCCAGTTAGTATATAGAAGTAAGATAGAATTTATATATATATTATTTAATATTTACTTTCTTAAATATTTTAGATATAATATATATATTAATAAGGACCAGCTTTTACTTCTAATACTTTTAGTATAAATAGAGATAATTACTAGAAAGTAATAGGATATCTCTATTAAATATAAAGAATTTAATCCCTAAGAGGAAAATTTTCAGCTTTATTTTAAATAAGATTTGTTTAAGTTTCTTATTCTCTTAGTAAGAAAATATTATATTAGAAAGACGGAGAGTATTATTAGTTTATATACTAGTAAAACAAAAAATATTATTTTAGATATATAAGATAAGAAAATATAAATTATATATTAAAATCTCTATTTATAATTCCTCCTTATAATATATAAAGTAAATTACTTACTAGTAGGTTCTAGCTTCAGTAAGATTATAAAGTAACTTAATAATAATTATTATAGAGTTTAAAAGAAACTACTTTTTAATATATAAAAGTAATTTAATTATAACATATCTTATAAGCTCTATTTTAGCTTAAGTATAGACTTAAGTAATATTATAAAATTATGTTATTATATTTATATACTTAAAGGGAGTTAGAATTATAGTTAAAATTAATTAGTAACTATTTGATTAGATTATTAGTAATTATATTAAAATACTAAATTTACTATAATCTCCAAAACTTTAAATTATAAGTTTTAACTTCTTATATATCTTATTAGTATTTATATGTTTAATTTTATTAATAATATTAAACTGAAAATATTTATAGTTTCTATAGAGAATAGAATTATATTAAATAATCTTTATAATAATATTATTAATAATAGTCTTAACCTCCTTTTTAATTAATTTCTTAAATAGTAAGCTAAATATTATAATTATATTCTTTATATAAAAAGTAAGTAAAAATACTAAATCTAACTATTTTTTAGCTATATAATATACTATAAAATAAAGTTTTCAATTAAGTTATAAAAGAAGTAAACTAACTATATATCTATAAACTATAAAGTTTAAAGTTTCTAGTTAAATCTAAAGTATATAAATTAGGAATAGTATATTACTAACTACTAGAAGGGGGAGGATATTATTATCTCTTCAAATAGAAGTAGTATAAAGTATTAATTATATATTTAGAGTCTTAGAGATAGCTACAAATAAAATTAAAATAGCTATATAGAATTATAAGTTTTTATTTACTATTAGGTTACTTAGAGGTTTTTAGCCTAACTGAAAGTTAGTATATAAAGTTATAAATGCTAAGTTTTATAGATATATAGTTGTTATTATATTATTATTAATCTCTTATTTATTATCTTTAAAATACTATTTTATAGCTATTAATTAAAACTCTTAATAGCTATAAAGTAATTTAAGAATATAAATCTTTCTATAAATAATAATAAGAATATATAACTTTGACTAACTTTCTTTCTTTTACTATATATATATAAACCTCCAAGGGGGAAGGATTATTATATATAAAATATTAAGATTATTATATATTATTAAAGTATTATTAATAATATATTTAGTATACTTATAGTAAACTTCGTTTATAACTTTATATATAACTTAAATTTAGATAATAATATCTAGAGAGGAAGCTAAATTTTCTATAAGGTATAAGTATACTCTATAAATAAGTAGTATAAATATAAGATTATTCAGACTAGTAATAATATTAATTACCTTATATACTACTTAAAGAGATATCTCTTAAGTAGTAGTAGGAAGCTTTATGTAATAAATCTTATATATATAATAAAGAAGTATATAGTAACACTCCACTTTACTTATATTATTATATATCTTAATAAGTATAATATAAATTATTAATTCTATAGTTCTTACTTTTAATTTAAAGTTTTTAGATTAAAAAGTTATATTTATATTAGTAGTAATATAATGAGGAGGCCTTTACTATATATTAATTTAATATACCTTAAAAGCTTTCTATTTTACCTTTACTAAAATATAAAGTAAGGATAAAGTAGTGTTAAATATTATAGTAATATTTATAATATAAAATATATTATAGTTATTGATATAGATAATATTAATGATAACTTCAAAGTTAAAGTTAATATTACTTTAAATAGTAAATTAAAAACAGGAGGGAAAAGTGTTATATATTTAGTAGTAGTAGTAATACCTCTTAAGAGTCTTAAAAGTATATTATTTAACTGAATATCCTATCTTATTAAGAATATTATAAAGATATACTATAGCTAAGTATCTAAAATAGTAGTAAAGCCACTATAACTTTATCTCTATAAAATCAATAAAGATAATTATTCTCTCTTTACTAAGAAGTATCTATAAATATTCCTATTTTTAAATAATAAATATAATCTTTTTATTCTAGCGAAACTTATTATAGATATTATGAAATATAATACTAAAGTAATTTATATCTATAAAGTAGAGAAAGAAGAAACTATTATAAGAAATAATATAAAATATAATAATACTCAATAGTATAGATATATTTATTATTCTAAATATTATAATAGGTGTAGCTTTTCTAAAATATATTATAACTAATTTACTTTATAGAGATATAAAAGTAAAAGAGGGAATAACTAACTACTTTAATAAAGTAAACTAAAAATATCGAGTAGTTAAAAAGCTAGTAATATCTAAGTTAGATAAAATATTTTAAAATACTGTATTTAAATAGTAACCCTTAAATATAAATTTATATATAGAGGTAATAATACTATCTGTAAGTTTATTACTAATAGTAATACTTTTAGTGAAAATATAAATTATTACTTAATCTTCAAGAATTCTAATAATTTTACTTCTATCTAACTTGATAAGTTTTTCACTATGAAATAATATAAAAAATAACTTTAGAATACTTTTAGTAGAAATACTCCCCTTAAAGTTAATTTCTATTTAATATTTTATAATAATATTATTTTTAGTATTAATAACTAGTAGAGCCTTGAAGCTACTTCTATGAAAACCTTTAATATCTCTATAGCTTATAAGGAAGATTTAATATACTACTATAGAGTATACCTTAAGATTAGTAGTTAATTTATATTTATTATACAAAATATAATTCTCCTTAAAACTATATTTTTTAGACTAATAATTAGATGCATTATATATATATAGTATTTTTAATTTATATAGCTATATATAAATATTAGAGGTAAATAATAGTTACTTAGAATATAAAGTTATATATATAGAAAGATATAGCTATAATCTTTAAAGTTACCTTAGAGTAAGTTATATATATAATTAGTTTAAAATTAGTTTCTAGTTATTTTCTAGTAGTTATTATTATTATCTTATATATATTATACTTTTTAGATTAATAAGATATTATGTATAGTAGATTATACCTAATTATAGAAACTCTAGGAAGTTACTATAAAACTAAAGAAAACTAACTAGTATTCTAATATACTATAGTATATATTTATATACTAAAGGTAGAGACAATTATCTATTTAAACCTTAATAGGAAATACTTTTTAGATATATATAAACTTCAAGATTAGAAACTTAAAAACCTCCATTTTACTTTTATTAGAATTCTCAGTAATAACATTTTAAAAAATAATATTTTACCAGTTAGAAAGGTAAAACTATTAATTTTTATTATTCTCAAAATAATATTCAACCTATTAGATTATTTTATTAAATATAAATTTAATAGTTAAGCTACCTAAATAGTTAAAATAAAACTTAAAAGTATTATCTTTAAATATAATTAAAAATAATCCTATCTATATATACTATAAAATGCTAAACTTAAAGTAATAAGTATAGAAAATATAAGTCTTTAACTTAAAGATATTATAAAAGCTTTTACTATATTCTTTATTTATATCATATAATTTTATAAGGTTTATGATATATTTAGTAGATATATTATTAAAAGATAATACTAATAATAATAAATAGGAGATATTTATAATATCTAAGTTAGTTTTCACTATAAACTTAATAATCCTCTTAATATTAGAAACATTTTAAGATAGAAAAATAGAAAATTAGTAAGACTAATAGTTATAATAGAAGTTTCGTATCTAAAGTTATATATATATAAGTTAGCTAATTTAGTAGTAAGTATGTCCTTTTAACTATCTATAATAGAAATATTACTAATATTATATTTTTAACTTTAGGTTAGATTTTATAGAGAAGTAACGTAAAGTTTAAATTCTCTATTAGGAAGTTATTAACTCATTTAGCATACTTCTTAAAGTTACTCTTAAAAGTAATAGAGTAATATAGAATATTATTAATTTTAGTAGGAATCTAAAGATTAAACTTAATCTCTTAGGTAGGTTAACTTATAATAATATATATCTAGTTACTATTTAGATTAATTTTAATATTGAAAACTATAAAGTAGTCTCTAAAAGAGTAGATTATATTAATATTAGTAAGTTACTATAATATAAAAAGTTATTCTTTAAAGTTACTTTTAAACGTCTGAAAAAACTCTAAGCTATAAAATTCTATATAAATATAAACAGCTATTGAGTAAGCTAAGAAAGTAGAAATTATAATAGAATCCTCCTCTATAATATTATTATAGTTAATATTAGGAATTAAGCTAGAGAGGAATAAACTAATATATTGATAAAATATTATCGAAATAAGAATATTTACTAGTATAATTATTATACATATAGAGATATCTAAAGTAACTTTCTGAACTATAAAAGTTAATTTAGATATTATTATAAAGGAAGAATAATATAAAGTAAGAGAGAATTATTAATATTATTAAATCTATATAGAGAGAAATAGAAAAGAAGTTTTTAAGAAGCTATATAAATCTCTTAAGAGATAAAAACTAAAAATATTATAAATCTTCAATACTAAAAAGTCTAGTAATAACTTAAAGAGAGTTATTATATTTACTAAATATACTCTAGATAGTAATAATATAAATATAATAATAATTAATTTCTTGTTAGCTATATAGACTATCTTAACTTAACTACTATAAAGGAGAGATTTACTGAAGTAATTATAATTACTACCTAAAAATATCCTCTTTATAATAATCTCTTTAAGAGAGTGGGTATATAGTTTAGAAGCTTCTAGGAGGATCCTAAAGTGGAGAGAATGTAAAATATGCAAGTAATAATCTTATACTCTTTTACTTTATATAAACTTTAGATATAAAATTATATAATTACTTCTTTTAATATAGTAAGTTTTACTAATCTGTAGTATAATAGTATAATAGTTAAGTTAACTACTAATTAATATTAGTTTAATTATTAGAATTATTATATATTATATATAATTTTATTATATAGAAATAAACTAATATTCTAACTCTTAGTTATTATTATTACTATATTATATAGTATATAATACTATATAAAGCTTTAGATCTATAATATAGTAATAACTTACTAATTATTATACTACTTAGTTACAGCTAATATTAGATATTAAATACTTATAGCTAGTAGACTTTAAAGGGTATATTACTATATATATAGTAGTATATATCGTTACTATATATTCTTTAGGATAGTATAACTGATATTCATAACTTTCGTTTATTAAATATTCTAATACTGTTGCGAAGCTCCCAGCTATATGTGGCTATATATGGCTTCGCGTGGGTTCAGGGGTATTTAGACCCCTTCGCCCTATAGCTTCATTTTAGAGAGATTAACCCGTTTTCATCACTCTGCAGTGCCTCTTTTGCGACAGTTATGAGCTTAGCTCTGGACGTCACAATACCTACGTCTCGCACCCCTATTTACAACGTATAGAGGCCCATAGCTGGCGTGGTTTATTGAGTTTCACGCCTCCTTTTTTTTTACTGATTTTCATAATATTTACTCCTATTTTACAGCCCTCAGCTAGTATACTCCTTTTAAAGCGAAGAGATTAGCCTGCATAGTTTATTTAACTATATTACTATATAATCTAAAATACTATCTGGGAGTATATTAATCCTGAGGCAAACGATACTCCAGACTTAACGTAATACATACCTCCCCTACTTATATTTAATAAAGTGCGTGTAAAGTGTTAAGAGGAAGCTTAAAATGATTTTATTTAGAGGTATACTGAATAGGCTGCATAGCGCTATATACGCCAAGCAACCCCCAGTGAAGAAGAGCCGACGCCTCTAGCTATTATTACGATTAAAGATATTCACAATAAGTATATAAGCTATATAGTAGATTATAGGATCTATATAGTAAAGCAAAAGAAACTTACCACAGGCTACTACCTTATATAGTAATAGATTAATAGTATAGTTAATTAAGAGATTTTAATAATAGTTTAAAGTGACTTTATTTATAAAGATAATATTTTAATTCAGATTTTAGTATATAGCCTCAAAAAGTATATAATATCTATACTGCTTACTATAGTTATAGTAATCTAAGATAAATACTATAATATACTAGTAAAAGCTAAATCTCCTATTAATATGGAGGTTTAGTATAATAATTAGTATAGAGTATTTTAACGTGTGAGGGCATATAAGATCCCTAATATATAAGAAGCCTTTATAGTGTGGATATTTTTAGAGGTAATTTTAGTTTAATTTACTTCTGAATAGGTAAGGTAATACCTCCTTAAGTTATATAGTTTTATTAAGCTGAGTAAGATACTATATAATATCCTTAAATATAGTATGATTTTTTCAGGTATTTTAAACTAGAGAAGGGTAAGTAGTAGTAGCTCTGGAGTTTTTGTAATATTCATAGGGTAGGCTAACTATCTATCAACTAGTAATAAAAAAGCTATATAACCTTAAAATAAAAAATTTTTATAAGGAACTCCTAAAGTAAGTAGAGGCTATAGAGATAGTAATATAAAATATTACTCTTATAGTAGGGATTATTATTAGCCTGTGAAGTAATATAGCTACTTAGAGATAGTATTATAAGGTATAAAGGTTTTATATTAGGTAACCCTCTTAAAGAGTGAAAAAGAAGAGATTTTGGAGGCTCTGAAAGTTTCTATATAGGAGCGTCTTAAGGAAAATCTATAATTTAAAGGATAGCTAGAGGAGGAGCTTTAAGTATCTTAACTACCTGAGAATATTAAATATTAGGTGAGGTAAGCTATAGTAGCTACTAGTGGCAGATATAAAAATAGCTTCAGCTAGTTAATATAGAGTAGCTTTAATCTGTGGAGACTACCCTCAGTAGATATAGATTAGGAAGCTAATAGAGAGGTATACTATAGTAGCTACGAGTAGTAGATATAGGAATATCTCCCACAGTATATAGGAAGTGAAGCTAACCTGTAGAGACTACTTATAGTGGATACAGTATAATAACACTTTAAAATACTAGAGATCTAGTAATATAGCTAGTTTTAGTGCGTATGTTTAGCTTCGTTTTTCAGCCTCACGCTATACATACAAGACTGGGGGGGTGTGTTGCGAAGCCCCTAGCTATATATAGCTATATGTAGCTTCGCGTGGGTTTAGAGGTATTTAGACCCCTTCGCCCTATAGTCCCGTTTTAGAGAGATTAACCCGTTTTTATTACTCTGCAGTGCCTCCTTCGCGACAAATACCTATCTATTTATATGAAAAATAGTACTTTTTATAATTTATATTCTTTTCTCCAAATAATATCTAAATACTTATTTATCTATTCCGTTTAAGTTACTTATCTTTTAACTTAAATAGTTATATAGTTTAAACTAATAAATCTCTTAAGGATGCAGTTTAGAGTGCTTTCTATGAAGATATTAGTAATATTATTATCTCTATTAATCTACTATACTCTATAAAACTTATAGTACTTATATAACTACCTTAATATTATAATATTAATTATTAGATATTTCTCTTTAGTAGTATTAAGCTTTATAAAGTATTTATAAAGTAAGTATAAGTTAGTATATATAATAGTTAGAATCTGAGGAAACCCTTAGTATTTAAGGATCTTCTTAAGTAATATAGCTATAGTATAGATAAAGTTTATATTAGCTATTATAATATAAATCTCTAAAGTAAGTATACTTCTAGTAACTTTTTTATCTTTAGTAGATATATAGTATATAAAGTTACTATAGAGGTGAAATTAGTTATTATTAGTTACAGTTTCTTAGTTTGGAATTATTATAAATTCCAGTTAAAATAAGAAATTAGTATTATTAGTAAAAAAGCTATTAACGAAAATATGAATGTATACTTTGGAGAAATTAAGTAGTATAAAGTTAAGATTTCAGTTAAGATACTCTATTTACTACTTAAGTTATTTGTTAAGTATAGTGATATTATTACTTAAAGGTTATTATTTTTACGCTATATATAAGAGGTTAAATAAAGCTTCTAGTTAGTATATAGAGGTAAAATATACTCTATATACATATTATTTAATATACACTTTCTTAAATACCTCAGGTGTAGCATATATATTAATAAAAGCTAGTTTTTACTTTTACTACTTTTAGCGTAAATAGAGGTAATTACTATAGAGTAATAGAATATCTCTATTAAATATAAGAAATATAGTCTCTAAAAAGATAATTTTTAACTTCACCTTCAATAAGACTTTTTTAAGCTTCTTATCCTCTTAGTAAAAAAATACTTATTAGTTTACAACTGGTAAACGTTCGTAATCGATCGATTTATCATAACTTAGTTACAACTAGTGGTCTCTATTGATTTATATCTAAGTCTAAGTTACGACGTATATATATATACTATACGCCGTTAGGATTAATCTATAGGATAATCCCCCTCATCTAATTAGTCGATAAAAGTAGGGTAACTAGCATATTGCCTACTGCTATAGCTTTTGCTATATTAGTACCTAGTTAACCTGACACTAGCAATACTCTCTTTTGTGGCAAAAGCGTAAAATAGTGTTAAACGTAAAAACAGCGTAAAACGCAAAATAGCGTAAAACGAAAAATAGCGTAAAACGTAAAAATAGCGTAAAACGTAAAAATAGTATAAAACGCAAAATAGCGTAAAACGTAAAAACAGTATAAAAATATAAAAATAGTGTAAAACGTAAAAAAAACTAGCTATTAGTTATATAGATTTTTTAAGTATACTAAAAACCACTTAAATACTATAAATAGTATATACTTATAAAAATATATCTTTTGAATTATTACTACTTAGATACCTTGAGGCCCTCTCGTAGTAATACTCTCTATTTACTCTCTTCACTCTTATATCCTCCTTTTATTACTCTCTGTAGCTTTTATAACCTATCCTTCTATCCTTATTACTATTTTATTTATAGTAATAAATATTTTAAGAACTTAGTTATTAGATATTTTAGTTATACTATCTATAAGATTATCCTTACTGTTAATCTATTAGATCTTAAAGATCTCTCACGTTTTATATAATTATTATAGTATTATAATATTAATTATAAGTTACTTCTCTTTTATTATATTTTGTTTAATAAGATATTCATAGAGGGAGTAAGAGTTAGTTTAGACTACTATTAGTATTATTAGTATCTTAAGGTATTTAGTTACTTACCTGAGGGTAGTAGATATTATATATCTTATATTCACTTCCGCAGTTATACTATAGACCTTAGATACTAATGTACTATATATAACTCTTTTTAACCTAGTAGAGGAGAAGTAGATAATATTACCGCTAAGTTTAAAAATATTATTATTCTTACTAATATCTTCTATCTCTAGGATAATAATAAATCTAAGCTAGAATATTATATTACTATTATTAGTAAAGAATCTATTAATAAAAATATATAATCTTATTATTTTAATATTAGTAGGGATAAATATCAGGCTTCTCTTAAGGTTATCTGTCTACTATACTAAGCGTTTATTAAGTCTCTTAATATCCTCTAGTATTAGGTTTTAGTGTTAGGCTATAATAGAGAGGTTAAAATATACTTCTAGTTAGTATATAGAGGCTATATATATCCCTTATATCTATTATTTAATATATATTACTTTTATATCTTTAGATATAGAGTTAAAAAGCTTAATCTTCTTACTTTATCTTTTTTAGGTGAAGGTAATATTACTATTATTCTTTAGGGTAATTATACCTCTGTTAAGTATAAGGGGTTTATATTATATAAGTATTAACTTTAGCTTAACTGTAAATTCTGCTTACTGGAGCTTCTCCTCTTCTTTATTATTAAACTTAAGTAAGTAGAGACTGAGAGTATTATTTATCTATATACTTATAATACTAAAGTGTAGATTATTAAGTTTAGAGATTCTAAAGTATAGATTATATAATAAGGTCTCTATTTATAGTTAGTCCTTTCAATAGCTGGAGTATATTATATACTAATAGGTACCTAACTCTATAAGACTATATAATAGTTAAACTATAAGAATAATAATATCTTCTAAGTATAAACTATATAGACTTATAGGTAACTTTATTAGTATAAGGTGATTTATTATTATTTCTACTTATATATATACTTAAGTGATATTTTAGAGGTAGACCTTTATAGGAGTTACCTCTTTAAGTATAACTAATAGTATTAATATTAGATAACAGCTAATCTACTGAATTATTAGTAATTATATAAGTATATTAGTTTTCCTCTAATTATTAAAGCTCTTAATAACTAACTGTAACTTTTTATATAATATATTATCTATATTTTTTACCTTATTAATAAAATGGAGGCTAAAGATCTTTATACTATTATATTTTTAGATATTAAAGTATTTCAGGTGGAGTATAATTTTAGCTAATAGAGTCTCCTATTCTATAGTATATAGTTTCTTAAAAAAGCTTCTTAGTATCTAAATAAAGTTATATTTATAAAGTTTAATAGTTTTAGCTAGTATTTCTACCTCTTTTATTATAAGGTAGATATTATAGTAAATCTTATCTATAAGGTTGGTCTCTATAATGAAAGTTATAAATTTATATAGTTATCTTTATCTTTTTAGCTTCTCTTTATTTAGTATTATTATTAATATTCCCTCCTCTAGATCTTTATCTAGTAGCTTATTATTATATAATACTTAGTTTTCTATCTCTTTAGTATATAGTTAGTAATATAGTTTAATTATTATTAATTAGAAAATACTAAGTTTACTATCTATCTCTATAATATATATCTTACTATTAATAGAGATAAACCTGAAGGATCCTATCTAACTTTAGTATTTATAGTAGATATATACTTCTAATTAGAGGAGTAAATAATAAACTAAAATAATAAAGAAATTATTATATATATTTAGAGTATTAGAAACTTACTACTGAGTATAGATCTTATATACCTCTTTTATTACTTTCTAGATAGTAATTACTTATCTTATAATATCTTGAGATAGTAGTGACGTTAGATTAAGATATAAGTATACTCTAAAAACTAATAGAGTTAGTATAAAGTTATTCAGACTACTAATATTATTTACTATCTTAACTATATTTTATAATATCTTCTCTCTTTTAACCTCTAGTATTTTAATTTAAATAATCTTATATACTCTTTATAGGGGAATATTATAATATTCCACCTTACTAATACTACTATAGATTTTAATTAGTATAATCTTAACCTTACTATTTATACTATTAGCTTCCTTCTTAAAACTTTCAGCTATAAAGTTATATTCTATATTAGTAATAATTCTATCTAGAGGTTCTTGATATATATTAATCTAATATACGTTCAGTATATACTATATATCCTCTATAGAGATATTCTTTATAAACCTTATAGCTATAAATACTATAGAGATATTAACTATATATAATATAGACTTATTACTATTAAGATATATAATATTAATAATAATCTCTATATTAAACTTATAGTTATCCTTAAAACTGAATTTAAATTAGTATAGTATTTTACTATTTACTTAGTATTAGTAGTAGTTTTTAGTAATTACCTTAATCTTATTAGTTATTATAATTTCACTTATCCTCCTGAGTATATTTTTTAACTTATAGATACCAAAGTAGCTAAATCTCTTATAAAGTTACTATATTTCTATCTCTATAAGGAAGTTAATAGCTTTATTATAGAGATCCTTCTATACTAAGAATTATAAGTATCTATTATATCTCTCTATAAGCAGTAATATTCCTTCTTACTTAATCTTATTATTAAGGTTATTAAGATATATTTAGAGTTAATCTATATCAGGGAGATCTAGTAGAAATAATATAGCTATAAATATAATATTAAAATTAATATCTCCAAAACGTATAAGTATCCTAGTGATACTGAGACTTATAAAGCTTTATCTATCTCTAAACTTAATATTTATCTTTAAAGCTATTTTATCTAGTTAGATATTAGAGAGGATCCTCTAGAGAGCTTTAAGTTATTATATACTTCTAGTAGAAAACCAACTTACTTTAGTATCTAGGAGGATACTTTTAAAAATAACTTCTAAATATTATAAAGTTAGGAAGGTTTCTAATTTATTAATAGTTATTAAGTAGTAAAAAATATAATTTTAAAAATCTCTATAAGCTTTATAGGGTTAATAATCTTCTCCTTACTATTTATTATAGTAAAGTAGATAGCTATAAAGTTATTTTCTGATATCTTATCTATATTATCTCCCATTTTCTCTATTATCTCCTCTATAGAGTTTATATTATTAAGAAATATTATAATCTCCTCTACTAATATAATATTAATAATAGATATCTTTTTAGATTATAAAGTAGCTATTTTATATACTTCTGGAGTATATTTTTTTAATTAGTATTTATTTACTAGTTTTAAATATACTTAATATTTACTTTATATATCTCCTCCTTATACTTTTTCGCGGGGTTATCCTAAAGTAGTATTATTATTCTGTATATACTGTATGTAAGGTAGCTAAAAGTAGTTAAAATATTAGTTTCACTCTTAGCTTTTATATATATAGTCTATAAGAAATTAATTATAGTTTATTATATAGTTAGTTTTTTACTTTAACTATCTCTTTTAACTTTTAAGTATCTCTATTATCTATTTATATAGTCTGTCAATAGTTAGCTTAGTTTTATTAATAATATTATAGAGTATATTAATAGTATTATATATTTAATATATAGTTATATATATCTCTTTATTAATCTTCTCCTGTAAATTTTATAGATTCAGATAGATATATTAAAGGAGGTTAATCTATATTATTATTACTCTGAATATCTTTACTATATTAGTATACTTATAGTTTATAGTAAAAACTTTAAGGTTTATATTCTTCTATTTTCTATAGTTGTTAAAGTAGACTATAGGTATTTTAAACTTATTTTTACCTATTCTAGCTATGTAAGTGATTAAGAGGTTATCTTAAATTAGTAAAATTAATATTTTATAGTATAAGTATATTTATCCTATTAGTATATTATTAAATACTCCTCCTACTATATTCTAGTTAATATTATAGTTAATATATTTAGTAAGAATATCTATATTTTATTCTTCAAGATATTATACTTCTCGCTAATATACTTATTATTTATTCTATATACTTTACTGAATAATAATATTACTTTATTGTGAGGTTAACTGAATAGGATATAATACTTTAGTATTAATTAATATATCCCTCTGAGGTAAGTATAGAGTCTTGGGGGTTTAGTTAGCTTTAGGTGTTTCTCCTCCTTATTAATATTACTTTTAACCCTCTTAGTCCTTAGTAAGTTAATATCTATTTAATTATCCAGCTCTATTAGTTATAAGTTTAGCGTTAATATTACTCTTATAGTTAATATTAATAGTGTGAATTATAGAGAGAGTAACTCTATTATTAAACTTTTTAGTATAGATAGTTATTAATTAATAGGGAAAAATCCTTCTATCTTTAGGAAGCTATTAACAAAGCTGGAGTTTTTTATAATCTCTTATCTGAAAGCTAAGTATCTTTATTAGTTAATTTCAATATTCTCTACTATCTATCTTATTAGTATCTCTTCCTTAAGAATCTCTACTAGTTTTTCTCTTATTATATCCTTATCTATAGAGAAGTATATATCTCTCTCTATAAGGTAATTCTTAAGAATCTATATTAATATTCTTTCTATATTAGTGAAATAGTCTATAGTCTATCTCTTAAAGTTAATATAGTAAGTTTCTTATATTTTATTAAAGTAAATATTTTACTTCTTCTATAGATAAATATAATAGTAAATAAAAATACTATTAAGTATACTACTATTAATACTTATCTGAAGTTTAATATTCTCACCCTATTATTAAGATATAACTTTTTAATATATCTCTATTAGTATCTTTACTTCTATATATTAAAATATCTTCTTATACTTATTAATCTCAGTTATAAGGATATTATTATAGATTATATCCTTATAAGAACTATTAATAGGGTCTAGGAAGGAAAATATACTTAGGATATTAAGTTAGGAGAATATCTATAATTAGTATAGCTTTACTATATCTTAATTATAGGTATTTCTCTGAAAGCTGCAGTTTTAGAGGTATATATACTTATAAGATAAATTATAACTATTAGGTAGATATCTCCTTCTAGTGAAAACCTTATAAATATCTTCGTATTCCAAAATTTTCTTAATTTATCAGATATTATTACTTATTAGTAATATTAGTAATAAATTAGTATACTTTAGTAGTATCCTTATAGAAGCTTATTTAGAAGATAAAAGGAAGTTATTATTAAATAGTAATACTAATAAGATTACTATTAACTTAACTAATATCTAATTATATAAATATACTATCTATAGTAGATAGAGATAATAAGCAACAGTCTGAGGGTATTATTAGTTATACTAACTTATATTATCTAGTAAACTATTTCTTTACTTTTTATTACTATAGAGAGAGGCTTAAAAAATAAACTATAGTAATCAGCTAGTTTAATATATAATCTTACTTTTAACCTATATAATCTTCGTCTTATATCTTTTATTATCTTCTCTTTCTTTTAGTCCTCTAATTTTACTATTAATATAAATATTTCTTTTTTTTATTCTTTTTTAGGATTATAAGTTATTAGAAAGACTCTCCTAATAAGAATTTTTTAAGTAGATAGTAATACTTTTAGTATTATTATTCCTTCTCCTTATACTTATTATAGTGTTTATTAGTTTAACTTATAGTTACTTTATTTTTATTAATATTTTATTAAATACTTATTAGATACCTATAGGTAGGAATAAGGAATAATAGTTTCTTAATATTTTTTATCTCAGTGTTAGTTATAATATCTTAATAAGTTACTATCCCTATACTATCTAAACTATAATACTACTCTACTGTAGTTATATATAGAATATATAGGGGAAAAGATTATAAGCTGACACTATTACTTAGTTTTAAATCTGGAATATTTATATATTAGTTTATATTTATTAATTATATTCTTATAATTATTCTTAGGGTTCCCTTACTATATAAAATAAGTATCTTCTTTTTTTCTTATTACTTCTATATTAGTTAAACCTCAGCTACTAAGTAAGCTATATTATAGGTATAGATATATTAACTAAAATGTTTTACTTCTTGTATATAATATTAGAAAAAGGGGGGGTCTTTCTTATATATTATTTTTAGTTACTAATATATTATATCTACTATTATTAAGATACTCTCCTATCTCTCAGTTATTAAATATATATAAAATATTAGAGAGTAATAGTGAGGGATAGCAGTTTTGTTATAGGTTCCTTCCTTCTAGTTATATTAATTTTATTATCTTATTTCGGCGTTTACTATCTTGATTTAGTATTAATCTAAATTATCAGTTCATTATATAGTGAATATAATATAATATTAAGTAAATAGGTTATTATAAGTTTATCTTTACTTCTATTTCTATTATAAGCTTATTATTAACGTTTTTAGGATAATATATAGTTATAATAACTTTAAGTTACCTGTTTCTATTTAGAAGCTGTCTGTAGGATCCCTTAGGAGGTATTATAATCTTATTTCTTTAGGTATTCCTTACTGATCTGCAGTTAAGTAGTAGTAATGAATACTAGTAGTAGTTAAACTACTAATTAGTATTAGTTTATAACTAATAAATATTTATAATTAATCGATTTATCGTAACTTAGTTACAACTAGTACTCTCTATTTATTTATATCCAAGTCTAAATTATAATATATATATATATATTATACGCTATTGGGTTTAATCTATAAGATAATCCCTCTTATCTAATTAGTCGAAAAAAGTGGGGTAACTAGCATATTACCCACTACTATAGCTTTTACCATATTAGTGCCCAGTTAACCTAACACTACTATATTAAAGAAGCTAAAAATATTATCAATTTATATACTAATAAGGCTGAAAGGATTATTTTAAGTATATAAAATAAGAAAATATAAATTATATATTAAAGTCTCTATTTATAACTTCTTCTCATAGTATATAAAATAAGTTACTTACTAGTAAATTCCAGCCTCAGTAAAGCTATAAGGTAACTTAATAATAATTATGATAGAATTTAAAAAATACTACCCTTTAAGATATAAAAGTAATTTAGCTATAATATATCTTATAAGCTTCATTTTAGCTTAAATATAAACTTAAGTAATATTATAAAACTACATTATTATATTCTTATACTTAAGGAAAGTTAGAATTATAGTTAAAATTAATCACTAGCTACTTTGTTAGATTATTAGTAATTATATTAAAATTTCAAACTTACTATAATTTCTAAAACTTTAGATTATAAATCTCAACTTTTTATATATCTTATTAGTATTCTTATTTTTAACCTTATTAATAATATAAAACTTAAAGTATTTTTAGTTCCTATAGAGAATAAAGTTATATTAAATAATCTTTATAATATTATTATTAATAATATTCTTACCCGTTTGACGTAGTGGTTTAACGTCTGGCTGGTTCTTGCCGTTTTGGAGAGAGCAGTAGGTTCGAATCCTGCGACGGGTAACTATAACTAGGGAGTTATAGTATACCTTCCTGTTATGAAACTAAGCGTGGCAACTGCTACCAGCTGTTAGCTCCTGCCACCAGCTGTTAACAGCTGGCGACCGTTAACGGCTGGTAATAAGTGTAACCAGCTGGCAGCAGACGTTATATAATAACCAATTACAATCCTTCAAAAAGTAACTGTAACAGATAGGTCTGTATATATACCTTCCTATTTGTCAGTTATTATATTAACTAACAGTATCTACCGCCTGAGGTTTCCTCCCTTTAAATAGTTCCTCAGCTCCAGCTTATCTATAGGGTTTATAAGGTAAGAGCTGACTATTAGGTATACTTACCTAAATAGGACCCCGAGAGGTATATAATTTAGTAATAGAATAGAGTCTTTTAATATAACTACTATTAATAATTTTCTTAACCTCCTTTTTAATTAACTTTCGAAAGGTAAGCTAGATATTATAATTATATTTTATATATAGAGGGTAAGTAAAAATAGTAAATTTAACTACTTTTTAGCTATAAGGTATATTATAAAGTAAAACCCTTAGTTAAGTTATAGAGGTAGTAAACTAACTAAATACCTATAAGTTATAAGATTTAAATCTTCTAGTTAGATTTAAAGTATATAAATTAGAAGTAGTATATTACTAACTACTAAAGGAGAAAAAATATTATTATCTCTTAAGGTAGATATAGTATAAAATATTAACTATATATTTAGAATCTTAGAAATAACTATAGATAAAATCAGAATAACTATATAGAATTATAAATATCTATTTACTATTAGGTTAATTAGAAATTCTTAGCCTAACTGAAAGTTAGTATATAAAACTATAAGTATTAATTCTTATAAAATTATAACTATTACTATACTATTATTAATTTCTTATTTATTATCTTTAAAATACTATTATATAGCTATTAATTAAAACTCTTGAGAGCTATACAATAGCTTAAGAATATAAGTCTCACTATAGAAAGCAATAAGAGAGTATAGTTTTTACTAGCTTTTTTTCTTTTATTATATATATATAAAATTCTAGAGGGGAAGAGTTATTATATATAAAGTATTAAGGCTATTATATATTACTAAAGTAATATTAATAGTATATTTAGTATACTTATAGTAGACTTTCTCTATGACTTTATATATAGCTTAGACTAAGGTAATAATATCCAGGGAGGAAGCTAAATCTTCTATAAAATATAAGTATACTCTAAAAATAAGTAATATAAATATAAGGTTATTTAGGCTAGTAGTATTATTAATTACTTTATATACTACCTAAAGAAATATCTCTTAAATAGCAATAGGAAACTCTATATAATATATTTTATATATATAACAGAGGAGTATATAATAATATTTTACTTTACTAATATTATTATATATCTTAATAGATATAATATAAACTATTAATTCTATAGTCTTTACTTCTGATCTAAAATCTTAAAATTAGAGAGTTATATCTATATTAGTTATAATAAAATTAGAGGAAGTTTAGTATATATTAATCTAATATACCTTAAAGGCTTTCTATATTTCCTTCACTAAAATATTAAGTAAAAACTAAGTAGTATGAAATACTATAGTAGTATTAATAATATAAAATATATTATAGTTATTAATATAAATAATATTAATAATTACTTTAAAGTTAAAGTTAATATTATTTTAAATTGTAAATTAAAAACAGAAGGGAGAAATACTATATATTTAGTAGTAATAGTAATACTTCTTAAAAGCTTTAAGAGTATACTATTTAACTAGATATTCTACCTTATTAAGAATATTATAAAAATATACTACAACTAAATATCTAAAATAGTAGTAGAGTCTCTATATCTCTATTTCTATAAAGTATATAGAAGTAATTATTCTCTCTTTATTAAGAAGTATCTATAGATATTTCTTTTTTTGAATAATACGTATAATTGTTTTACTCTAGTGAACCTTATTATAGATATTATTAAATATAATACTAAAATAATCTATATTTATAAGGTAAAAGAGGAAAGAGATATTATAAGGAACAATATAAAATATAATAATATTAAGTCGTATAAGTATATTTATTATTCTAAATACTATAATAGAAGTAGCTTCTCTAAAATATATTATAACTAATTTACCTTATAGAGATATCGGATAATAAAGAGAATAAATAACTACTTCAATATAGTAAACTAGAAGTATCTAGTAGTTGAGAAGTTAGTAATATCTAAGTTAGATAGAATATTTTAAAATATTATACTTAAGTAGCAGCCTTTAAATATAAAAATATATATAGAGATAGTAATATTATCTATAAGTTTACTACTAGTAGTAATATTTTTCGTAAGAATGTAAATTATTATCTAATTTTAGAGAATTCTACTAATTCTACCTCTATCTAGCTTAATAGGGTTTTCACTATAAAATATTAGAGAAAATAACTTTAAGGTACTTTCAGTAGAGATATTCTCCTTAAGGTTAATTTCTATTTAGTATTATAAAATAGTATTATTTCTAGTATTAATAACTAGTAGAGCCTTAAAGTTATTACTATTAAAACCTTTCATATCTTTAAAGCTTTTAAGGAAAGCTCAATATACTACTATATAACATACTTTAAGGTTAGTAGTTAACTTATACCTATTAAATAAAATATACCTCCCCTTAAAAGTATACTTTATAGACTAATAACTAGATTTACTATATACATAGTATATTTAATTAATATAGTTATATATAAATATTAGAATTAGATAATAGCTACTTAGAGCGTAAAGTTATATATATATAAAGGTATAACTATAATCTTAAAAGCTACTTTAAGGTAAGTTATATATATAGTTAGTTTAAATTTAGTTTCTCGCTACTCTCTAGTAATTATTATTATTATTATATATATATTAGTTATACTTTTTAGATTAATAAGATATTACTTATAGTAGATTATTACTAATTATAAAAACTCTAGCAGGTTACTATAAAGCTAAAAAAAAGCTAATTAGTATTTTAGTATACTATAGTATATACTTATAGGCTAGAGGTAGAAGAAGTTATTTATTTAGACCTTAGTAGGGAAAGCTTTTTAGATACATATAAGTTTGAAGATTAGAAGCTTAAAAGCCTCCTTTTTATTTATATTAGAAATTTCAGAACTAATACTTTAGAAATTAGTATTTTACTAATTAGAAAGATAAAACTATTAATTCTTATTATTCTTAAAGTAATTCTTAACCTATTAGACTATCCTATGAAATATAAAATTAACAGTTACGTTACCTAAGTAGTTAAGATAAAACTTAAGAATATTATCTTTAAATATAATTAGAAATTACCTTATCTATATACATTATAAGATATTAAACTTAAAGTAGTAATTACAGAAGATATAAATCTTAAACTTAGGAATATTATAGAAGCTTCTATTATACTTTATATTTTTATTATATAACTTCATAAAGTTTATAATATATTTAGTAGATATATTATTAAAAGAGGTAATAATAGTAATATATAGAGAATATTTATAATATCTCAATTAGTTTTAACTATAATCTTAATAATCCTCTTAATATTAGAGAGATTTTAAGATAGAAAAATAGGAAGTTAGTAAGATTAATAATTATAATAGAAGTTTCTTATTTGAAACTATATATATATAAGTTAGTTAGTTTAGTAGTAAGTATCGCTTTTCAACTACCTATAGTAAGAATATTACTAATATTACACTTTTAACTTTAGGTTAAACCTTATAGAAAAGTAGTATAAAATTTAAGTTTTCTATTAGGAGGTTATTAATTTACTTAGAATACTTCTTAAAATTACTTTTAAGAGTAATATAGTAATTTAAAATATTATTAATTTCGGTGAGAATCTATAGAGTAAACTTAATCTATTAGGTAAGTTAGCTTATAATAATAAAGATTTAGTTACTGTTTAGATTAAGTTTAATATTATAAGCTATAGAATAGTTTCTAAAGTAGTAGATTATATTAGTATTAGTAAGTTACTATATTATAAGAAGCTAGTTTTAAAAGTTACTTTTAAATATCTAAAAGACTCTAAATTATAAAATTCTATATAAGTATTAAAAGCTATCTAATAAGTTAAGAAGGTAGAAATTATAATAGAATCCTCCTCTATAATATTATTATAATTAATATTAAGAATTCAGCTAAAGAGGGATAAACTAATATATTAATAAAATTTTTTAGAGATTAGGATACTTACTAGTAAAGCTATTATAAGTATAGAGATATTTAGAGTAATTATTTCAGCTATAGAAGTTAATTTAGATATTATTATAAAAGTGAGAATAGTATAAAGTAAGAGAGAATTATTAATATTACTAAATTTATATAGAGAGTAATAGGAAAGACGTTTTTAAGAAGCTATATAAGTTTCTTAAGAGGTTAAAGCTAAAGATACTATAAATCTCCAGTATTAAAAGATTCAGTAATAACTTAAAGAGAGTTATTATATTTACCAAATATACTCTAGATAGTAATAATAAGAATTTAATAATAAATAATCTTTTATTAGTTATATAAAGTATCTTAACTTAATTGCTATAAAGAGGAGGCTTATTAAGATAATTATAATTACTACTTAAAAGTATCTTCTTTATAATAATTTCCTTAAGGAGGTTAGTATATAATTTAGAAGCTTCTAGGAAGATCCTAAAATAGAGAGAGTCTGAGATATCTAAATAATAATCTTATAATCTTTCACTTTATATAAAACTTAAGTACAGAATTTTATAAATACTTCTTCTAATATAATAAGTTTTACTAATCTACAGTATAATAGTATAATAGTTAGGTTAATTACTAATTAGTATTAGTTTAATTATCAGGATTATTATATTTTATATATAATCTTATTACATAGATATAAATTAGTATTCTAGCTTTTAGTTATTATTATTACTATATTATATAGTATATAATATTATATAAAGCTCTAGATCTATAATATAGTAATTACTTACTAATTACTACGCCACTCAGCTATAGCTAGTACTGAATACCAAGTATCTATAGCTAGTAGACTCTAGAGGGTATACCGCTATATATATAGCAGTATATATAGTTTCTATATACCCTACAGTATAGCGTAACTAACAATTCTAACTTAAAATATAATATTATCTTAATATTAATAAGAGTTTCTAAGAATTCTCAAGTTAATATATTATAATTTCTCTACTTCACCAATATATTTTAGTTTTATTTCCACCTTAGGGTATTCCTTACTATAAGAATCTTCTTAACTTTATATTTCTTTTAGATTATACTATTTCATCCAACTAAAATAAGAATAGAATTAAAATAAATATCTCTATAATATTATAAGGGTAAGAAGATATTTATAGCCTATTTAATAAGGTTGATATAAGATAATAAGTTGATATTAAGGAGAATATTCAATATAATATTAAGTAAGCTTAATATATGAATAATATAGTATTTATACGTTATTTAGTTAAGCTTCTTACTTAGCTAGTGTATTTTAATATATTATAAGGAAAGATAAATTTTATTACTAATTTGTAATTTCTCTGCTATTTATTATATTCAATTAGCCCCTATTCTATTATACTACTGAATATAAGTTATTATAGCTTAAGCTAAAGCTATATTCTCCTTAACGTAAGTACGAAATATGAAAATCTACCTTAAGTTTAACTTTATAAAAAACCTTTCTGCTATAGTATATAAAGTAGAAATTACCTTGAGGTTACTTAGCAGCTTATTAGAATTTACTTTAATTGTAAAAGAGTTTCTATTATTAAATACTAGCTAGTATATAGTAATATATAATAACTAGTTGATTTGCGAAAAAGTAATATATATCTATAGAAATATTTAAAATATAGGTATTACTTACTTTATTCTGCTATTTATCAGAAAGTGAAATAATATTAAAAGAAATTATTTAAATTCTATAAATTAATACAATATTAACTAAAGGATACTAATTCAGTTAGAATCCTAGTTAGTAATAATTAATATAAAGAAATTAAAAAGTTATTATTATATACTCTGAAATACTTTATATATACTTCTGCTAATATAAATATTATAGCTTCTAACTGAATGTATTTGGAAAGTTACTTAATAATAACTATCAGAAACCTGAAATTACTCTTTAAAATAAAGAGTAACTTTATTATAAAGTCAATTAAAATTTAGAATTAGAATCTATTAGAAATTAAAGGAGGCTATAAAGGTTTCTAGTAGTATCTCTAATTCTTATAAGAATGCCAGTAGATATTATATATCTTAATAGATTACTTAATATTTCTTAATATTATTTCTTAATACTAAGTTTATAAGAATATTATTAATATTAAGTTAATATTAAGTAACCTAAAATAGGAAAGTTATAAACTATTTAAAAACTTACTATAGTTAGGAGCTTATATAAAGGAATTTTAACTTTACCCTAATATAATAATATACTATCTAATCTCACTAAATAGTTAGCTCTCTATATACTTATTTTTACCTTAGGGGAGAATATTTATACTTCCTATTAAATTATATTCTAATAGATTTTATATATTAATATTACTAAAATCTGTTAATTGTAAAGTATTAGCAATATAGTGTCTTCAAATATAATATTTGTATCTAATAGTTTAATAGTATTCTACTGGTAACTATTAACTATTAGTATAAATATCTTTGTATTTCTATTTATTTCTCTTTATTAAATTGAAATTGTAAAAAGTAACTAAACTGCAGCTACTATATTAATCTATAGGAGGTAAAGAAGCTTTATTAGAAGTTATAAGTTATTTATATTATCTTATTTTTACCTTATTAGAATATCCAGATATTCTACAAGGTAGCCTAAATAGTACTTTAGAATAAAATTAAACTTTCATAGATTTCCAGTCTATCTCACTTATTATTCTAAAATAAAGTTCAAGTTTATAAAATATTCTAAAGGTTTATAATTAGAAAACAAAAAAATTTTTTTATTATATTTTATAACTCTACTAATTATATTTGTAAATAAAACATAATTACTAATAGCTTCTTGTTATAAATAATATAGTTCCACTAAATTAAAACTAGCTAGACTAAATAGTAGGCTACTATCTATAGAATATCCTCTTTATCTTTCTATAATAAATACCCTCCTAATACTACCTTAAAATAATTCATTTTTATTATTATAAGTTTCTCTAAATTCCATTAAGTTTTAACTAATTGTAATATACATATAATCTTAAGGATATTAAATACCTTCTGGTAATTTCTTTTTTACTAAAATAGAATATTCTTTTATATTAACTACATAAAAAGCTTTATTAGGCTGAAAAAGTAATTTACTAAATTATAGTAAGAGTTTGTAAACTCAAGGAAACTTTAAATACTCTATATATTCTTAGGAATTTTCCACTTCCAGATACTTTTAATCTTATTAAATTTATATAAGATTTTCCTTTCTATCTTAATAATAAGTCTAAGATATTCAATCCTCTATATTACAAACCTATATATCTCCAGATTTGAATATAAATTAGCCTCTTTTAGCTATTTGAGAATCTAAATAACTTTAACTTTATAATTAGCCTGTAACTTACAATTATAAATAAAAATATTATTAAAGTATATTATAATATAATTACTAAGTATATTCCAAAGTATCCTATTAGTATATTACTAGAATATACTAGGTATATCAATTAATCCAAAAGGTGTAACTATCTACTTAAATAAACTAAGATTTATCTAGAAAGCTATTTTATATGTATTTTCCTTTACAATATAGATTTTATAGAAAGCCGTCCAAATATCAATTTTTATAAATTATTTTACTTTAGATAATAATTAGAATATATTCTTAATTTATAGTAAGGAGTAGCATTTATCAATACTAATAGTATTAAGAGTAAAAAAGGTAATATAAAACTGCTATTTCTTTTTTAGCTTCTTAATTAGAAGAATAAATATCTTTATAGCTAAAAAGCTAGTTTATATTTAATTCTTATTTATTAAGTTAGTAACCTAATATAATAGCTTAAGGGAATATGTTTATAGTATATTATAAAGTAATTCCTAAAGTAGATTTAACTTAATTCTATCTAGATTTATTCTTAGCTATATATAGTATTTAAGGATTTCCCGGTAGAATGGAAGGCTGAAGGCTTTTACCTTATTAAATAGATTTATAAAGGAAATATAAGTTTTTAGTAAGGTTAATACTAATTACTTTAGAGTTACTAATAATATAGCGGTAAGGGTTATATTAGTTATATAAAGTTACTAGCTATTTACTTGTAATGGTTTGTTTTTATATTAAATAATATAATTACTAACAGCTTAATAGAATTAATAAATTCCTTTATATATATATATTCTTGAGAATATTATTAATAGTCGGTATTCTAAGGCTGCTAATTTTATTTAGTTTTATTTTACTTTTTATGGGGTTAAAGGTAACCTCTTAGTACTATAATTATAGTTTCCCAAGAATGGCTAGCTATATTATATCTAAAATTATATAGATTAAGGTTTTAAATATTTATTTATTTAGATTAATATAGGCTTTAGCTATTTTAGTAATAGCTATAGCTTTATTAGTATTTAGAATAGTCTCTAGTTAGTAAGGTTGCAGGAGGTTAATAATTATAAGATTCTGCTATTCTATAAACTTCTTACTAAGTAATTTATAATAATTGTAATTGCTATTAATCTAAATAGAAATGAATAACATATTCTTTATTAATATAGAAACCAAAAAAGGTAGTTTATCTATTTAGCTTTATACTTCTTTAGTCCTATTTACTATTATATTAATATGGCTAGTGGTTATACTATTGTATCCCCAAGGAAGTTTCTTTTAGAAGGTTATTCTTTTCTCTTATTATCTGTAATTTCCTTATCCAGATGCAAAATCTAAATATTAATATTTAAAGCTATAAGTAGGCAGGCAGAATATATCCTACATTTAGTAATAAAATAGGTTTTAGCGTTATAGTAAATATAAATACCAGCCTATATATAAGCCTGTAGGACTACTAAGTTTACCTACTGAATTATATATATATTTATTATAGCAGCTAATAAAGACTTAGTTAATACAATGCTTTAGCTATTTAACCCTCCTTAGTAAGAATAGCTAATATTATAGTAGTATTATACTAGTAATAAAATGGTATAAGCTATATTTATACTAATTATTTATATAGTTTTATTTTAGTAAACTAAGAATTCTATCTGCAGTTAGAATTAAAGTTAGCTATAATCTTATAACTTTATATTGAGAATCTTAAGGTTTATAGTAATTATATAATAATATTAAATTATGATATAGTACTTTATTTCGTTAATATTATTACTAATAGTAGCTATCTAAATTTAGTGGAAAACGGTTAACTATAGTTAGTTTAGTTAAATATTTCCTACCTAAATATATCTTTCTATCTGTTACAGACTATATCTAGATATCCAGCTAGAACTATACCTAAGTATCTGAAGCTAACTCTCTTGCCTGGGTGGAGCTCCAGTAAGCTCTATATAATATTATATATACAGATTTTTCTATATACTTATAAAAGCTTCTCTTTTACTTCTTAGTTCTAAGTAGATAGTATTTTATACTACCTTCTAGTTAAATAAGCTTAAGTTTAGCTTTTTATATATTTAGAATTTAGTTTTATTTACTATATAGATAATATTAAGTAGACTATAGCTTCCTATTAGTTAAATATATCATCTAGTAAAATATAGCTTCTAGATATTAATACTATATAATAAGTAATTAAATAATTAGTATAAAGAATAATAGAGAATATTAAAACCCCCTAGGATATCTTTTGAGATAGTAACTCTATAAGTAAATTACTTTAATAATAATTATAATATACTTTAGATTCTCTCTACTAGAAGATTAATAAGCTTTTATATAAGTTAGTAAGATAAGATACTATAATAAGTAGTAATCTCTAGGTAGCTACTATAATAAATATTATTAGTCTATATTAGGATATTCTAATAACCTCTAGAATAATATCTATTAGGATAATAACTTTTAAGGTTAATAATATTACGATATTTCTACTAATAGCTAACTACTAGAGTATATTTCTTCCTCTATTTCTAAATTTTTGAGATAATGAGAAAGAATATTAAGTATCAGCTTAATAAATAAAAGCTAGACTTAAAATTAACTACTATTTCTTTAATAGTAATTAGGAATATTAATGTTTAATTTACTCCTACTTAAATTTCAATCTTTAGTAGGTAGTTAAAACTTTCTATATAGTAGGAAAGCTAAATAACTTCTATAATCTAAATAATTTTATAAGTTATCTAGATAGAACCTACCTGAATCTAAATAGCTAGCTCTATATTATTATTTAGCTATAAAGTTTCAGATAGAAGGAAAATAAATACTTAACTATCTTTTTATTTTAATTTAAAAAAACTCTAGCTGATACTAAAGAGTATATATAGTTAAAAATAGTTTAGATCTCCCTACTAGAAGCTATTTTACTTCCCTACTTTAAGAAGCTACTTATTATAGTAAACCTTCCTATAGAGTATAAATTCTAATTATCTAATGTTTAGGATATAGCTTAAAAGCTTAAATATATAAAGAAGATATCAGTCTACTATTAGCTACTCTACTAGAGATCTATTACTTATAATATAGAGAATAATATTATAATAATAAAAATAGTTAAGAAATAATAATAATATTCAAGTTTTAATAGCTTCTCTTCTACCTCTAAGGAGTACTCTAAAGACTATTAAAATACTTATTAATATTTCAGATATAGTAAGAAAGATTATATATATAGAAACTATATAATATTCAAAAACGAGAAAACTAGTATAAAGATTATAGAAACTACAGTTACTTTAGATTATACTAAAGATTACTAGAAGGATAATACTTCTCTACTTAATAAGAATAAAAACTTAGGAAAAGAGTAACTTTAAAGTAAAGTTAGACTCTAAAGCTAATAGAGGCAGAAGTAATAAAGTAAGGAAAATAATATAAAAAAAAAAATAAGTAACTAATAGTTAACTACTATTTAGATAAAAATTAATAAATATTACTCTATTAATAACGTGGTTAATAAGTAAGCTGGACAGATAAGTAAGCTGGACACTCAACTGCAACTATATCATATTTCCAACTGATATATAATACCTACAAAATCAATTAAATTCAAACTAGTTAAGATCTTCTTCTTTAGATATTTCTTCAGTAAATTAATATATTTATATATTATAACTAGTATTCCTATAGATGCTATATTACTGTTAGTTTATCTCTATCCTCAGCTGGTAATTACTATTTTAGTATATTTATTCCTTTATCTAGATTATAGCCTCTCTCTGTAATTAAAGGTTCTCTACTTCCGCTATAATGAGACTTCCTCCTTATCTGAGATATATTTTCTTAGCCTCCTATATCTACTAAGTAGATTATTCTCCTCTTAAAGGATCTAGACTTCAGACTTTAATAAAATAATCTAATATATAAATTTATACGCCCCTTTTGATAGATACTCTGTAGCTTTAATAATTAAAATTAGTAAGCTATTTTAATAGTAGGAAATTCTCTTCTTAATAAGTTTAGACTGAGAAGATACTTCTATTAGGTTATTTAGTGTCTAAGAAATCTATATAGAGGGTATTATTAGGAGGGACTCTAGAGGTATTAGAATATATAACTTAATATTAAGCTTTAATAGTATATTTTCTATATTAAGAGGGATAAACCTAGCCTCTCTGAAATTTTCCTAGATATTTTAAACTATAAGAGCTTATATAAAAACCTTATGAAATATAGGGAAGAAATCTTCCTTTATAATATAAATATTACCCTAATGTAACTTATCCTCAATTTATTAACTATATATCTTCTTTAGTAACCTAAAATACTTAATATCTAAAAGCTAAAGTAAATAAGAAGAATAAGCTAATATATAAAATATAATAATATCATTTTCCTTATAATATATCTTAAAGTCAGCTATATAGTAACTTTTATAACTATTAATAATAAAGAAGTAATATCTACTATTTATATATAGTTTTATATACTAATTAAAATACTAAAGCTAATCTAAGCCTCTTTTATTTATTATCTA
Organism: Colletotrichum lindemuthianum; assembly: GCA_001693025.2. NCBI lineage: Eukaryota > Fungi > Ascomycota > Sordariomycetes > Glomerellales > Glomerellaceae > Colletotrichum > Colletotrichum lindemuthianum. Next base: position 16,102 of record MASP02000469.1, on the reverse strand, counting down.
TCTGTTTTCAGATATTATAATAACCTAATTATATAGGAAATTTATTTCTATATATTAAATAGAGAGGTAATATTACCCTAAAATAATAATATATAGTAGAATACTATAGTCTGATAAACTGATAGTCTGGATAATTATAACCTATTCTCAGTTACTAGGCTGTATCATTTTTATATTTAAACACCTTTCAGTATTTATTATAACTATTCCAGACGTAATCTAGCCTATTATAAACCCAGTCTTATTAAAGTTATAAATATCTAAATCTATAATACTATATTTTATAATTATATTCACTATAAGCTGAAACTATATATTTATTACGTCTGGATCTTTATATTAGGTTTTCTTATAGTTATATTTACGAAAAAAGTGTATCTAGAGCTATGATTATCGCTTGATGAAGTTTAAGGTCCAGTATTTCCTAATAGGGGGCGCGTTACAGTCAGCAAGCAGTTAATTAGCTATATCTTCCACACTACTAATATGGAGAGGAAACGATCGGGAATCTAGGTTGAGAATATACTTAACTAGCTTCTCCTCTTCAAGTATAGTCAAATTCCGTAAGTTAGAAGCAGTATTACGTTATAATAAGGTATCTTTTAGTTAAGTAGCTAAGGTTAAATATGGTACTAAATAGATTTTAGCTGCAGCCTGAATACTAAGATTTAGAGTTTAATTAATAGCCTGGAAGGCTAAGGTTAAATAAGATTCTTTGTTCTATAATATTATTATTTTATTGTGGCGTTGCGTGGGTTGTAAGGTAGAAGATAGGTTGGTTGCGGTTGGGTGTCCAGCTTGCTTGTCTGTCTAGCTTACTTATCAACTATATTATACTTATTAATACAGACTATAATATCTATATTATTATTAATATCTTCTTTATAAAGAAACTTTATTTTCTACTAGTTAATACGTTAAAGAGATAAATAAGGAGATATATAACTAAGTTATTACTTAGTAATACTTAGAGAGTAACTATTCTAACTTTAAAAGTTAGTAGCTATATATAGAAAATCTATATCTATATTATAGAGAGCCTCTAGCTATTTTTATATCTTAAATAGCTATAAATAGAAGATAATTATATTATCTATAATATTAAAACCTAATAGATAACTTACAGAAAAAGTATTATAATAGTATACTTAAAATATTAAAATAAACTAACGTAACTTAAAGAGATTCAGTTAGCCTACCTACTTAATACTAATTTGTTTATATTTATCTATTAGTATATTATATAATATACTAATAAGATATTAAGCTCCCACTAGATTATATTTATTAGTTCAGTAAATATTAAGAAAATATTAACTCTAAAAGTAGAAATAAACCTAAGGAATTATATTCCTATAAATATCTTAAAGGAATTTCCAGATATTTTCTATTCAGATTAAGTATACTAACTACCTCCCAGTTAACTAGAGATAAATTACTATATTCTACTAATTCCTAATAATAAGGAATAAGAATCAGATTTCCTATAGAGACCCTTCTATAGTATATTATAAGAGAAACTTCTAATACTAAAAATAACTCTAGAAAACTTACTTAATAAGAAGTTTATTAAAATAAGTAACTTCTCTATTAATATTTCAATTCTCTTTATAAGGAAGCTAGAAAGAAGAATATATTTCTATATAAATTATAAAGTTTTTAATATCATTATAAAAAAGATTATTACTTTCTTCTTTTTATATTAGAAACTCTCTAGAGGGTAATTATAACTTCCTAATACATCAAACTTAATATTATTATTATATTCTATATAATTAGAATTAATAAAATAGAATAGAAGAAAATAACTTTTTAAATATACTATAGTCTCTTTGAATAAATAGTATACTTTTTCAAACTTACTAATATCTCTATAATAGTCTAATAGTATATTAATAACTACTTATAATAATATCTTAATAACTTTATTATAATATATATTAATGATATCTTTATTTATACTAATAGCTTATAAATAAAATATAAAAAGAAGATCTACTAGATATTTAGCTACTTTATTAATATAAATTTAAAGTTAGATCCTAAGAAATATAAATTCTCTGTTATTATAGTTAAGTATATTAAGTTTCTTTTATTAGCTAGAAAGGATCTCTCTTATAATCTAGAGAAACTAGACTCTATATTACAGGCTATACCCGGATGTCAGGCTAGGGCTGTACCTAGGTATCCGAAGCTAACCCCCTCGCCCGGGTGGAGCCCCAGTGGACCCTATATAGCATTATATATACAGACTTTTCCACGTACTTATAAAGGCTTCCCTTTTACTCCTTAGTTCTGAATAAACAGTATTTTACACTACCTTCCAGTTAAATAAATCTAAGTCCAGCTTTTTGTATTTAGAACTTAATTTTATTTACTATATAGATAATATTAGGTAGAGTATAGCTTCCTACTAGTTAAATATATAATCTCGTTAAATATAGCTTCTAGGATATAATACTATATAATAAGTAACTAACTAACTAACTAATATAAAGAATAATAGAAAATATTTAAATCCCTTAGGATATCCCTATAAATAGTAACCCTATAAGTAAATTACTTTAGTAATAATTATAATATACTTTAAGTTTCCTCTACTAGAGGATTAATAAGCTTTTATATAAGTTAGTAAGATAAGATACTATAATAAGTAATAACTTCTAGGTAGTTATTATAATAGATATTTCTAACTTATATTAGGATACTCTAGTAATCCCCAGAATAATATCTATTAGGATAATAGCTCTTAAGGTTAATAATATTACTATATCTCTACTAGTAGCTAACTATTAGAGGAAGTTTCTTCTCCTACCTCTAAAATTTTCAGGTAAATAGAAGGAATACTAAATATAAGCTTAATAGATAAAAGTTAAACTTAAGATTAACTACTATTTTTTTAATAGTAATTAGGAATATTAATATCTAATTTACTTCTATTTAGATTTTAGTCCTCAGTAGGTAATTAAAATTCTCTATATAGTAGGAAAATTAGAGAACTCCTATAATCTAAATAATTTTATAAGTTACCTAAATAGAACTTATCTAAATTCCGATAGTTAGCTTTATATTATAACTTAGCTATAGAATCCTAAAGAGAAGGAAAATAAATATCTAACTACTTTTCTATCCTAATTTAAAAAGACTCTAGTTAATACTAGAGGATATAGATAGCTAAATATAATCTAGATCTCTCTACTAGAAGCTACCTTACTCCTCTATTTTAAGAAGCTACTTATTATAATCAACTTTCTTATAAAATATAGATTTTGTTTATCTAAAATTTAAAATATAAGTTAGAAGTTTAAATATATAAAGAGAATATTAGTATATTACTAGCTACTCTACTAGAGATTTACTACTTATATTATAGAGAGTAATATGATAATAACTAAGGTAGTTAAAAAGCGATAATAATACTGAAGCTTTAGTAGCTTCTTCTCTACTCCTAAGGAATACTTTAAGAACCACTAAGATACCTACTAATACTTTAGGTATAGTAAGAAAAACTATATCTATAGGAATTATAGAGCTTAAAAGTATAAGAAGATCAGTATAAAAGTTATAAAAACTATAGTTACTCCAGATTATACTGGGAATAACTAGGAAAATAATATTCCCCCAGTTAGTAATAGTAAGAACTTAGGAAAAGAATAACTCTAAATTAGAATTAGACCCTAAAGTTAATAGAGGTAGAAGTAATAATATAAGAGAAATAACAGAAAAAGAAAAAGGTAAGTAACTAGTAGTTAGTTACTATTCAGACTAGAATTAATAGAGATTACTCTATTAATATACTTATTAATATAGACTATAATATCTACACTATTATTAATATTTCCCTTATAAAGAAACTTTACCTCTCACTAGTTAATAAGTTGAAAAGATAGATAAGGAGATATACTACTAAACTATTACTTAGTGATATCCAGAGGGTAGCTATTCTAACTCTAGAAGTTAGTAGCTATATACAGAAAATCTATATATATATTATAGAGAGCTTCTAGCTACTTCTGTATCTTAGATAACTATAGATAGAGGATAATTATATTATCTATAATATTAAAGCCTAATAGATAACCTACAGGAAAAGTAATATAATAATTTATTTAGAATATTAAGATAAATTAGTATAACTTTAAGAAATCCAGTTAGCTTACCTACTCAGTATTAATTTATTTATATTTATCTACTAATATACTATATAGTATACTAATAATATACTAAATCTCTACTATATTATATCTATTAATCTTATAGATATTAAGAACATATTAGCTCTAAAAGTAGAAGTAAACCTAAAAGATTATATTCTTATAAATATCTTAAAGAAATTTCCAGATCTCTTCCACTTAGATTCAGCATATTAACTACCCCCCAGCTAACTAGAGATAAATTACTATATTCCATTAATTCCTAATAATAAGAAATAGAAACTAAACCTCCTATCAGAATCTCTCTATAATATATTATAAAAGGAATTTCTAGTAGTAAAGAAAACTCTAAAGAACTTACTTAATAAAAAGTTTATTAAAATAAGTAGCTTCTCTATTAATATCCTAATTCTCTTTATAAGGAAGCTAGATAGAGAGATATATTTTAATATAAATTATAGAACTCTTAATATAATTATACAAAAAAACTATTACTCTCTCCCTCTAATATTAGGAACCCTCTAGAGAGTTACTATAGCTTACTAATATACTAAACTTGATATTATTACTATATTCTATAAGATCAGAATTAATAAGGTAAATCAGGAGAAAATAGGTTTTTAGATATATTATAGTTTCTTTAACTAGATAGTATATTCCTTCAGATTTACTAATATTTCTACTATATTTTAATAGTATATTAATAGCTACCTATAATAGTTTCTAGATAACTTTATTATAGTATATATTAATACTATCCTTATTTATATTAGTAACTTATAAAAGAAGTATAAGGAGAAACTGTATTAGATATTTAGCTACCTTACTAATATAAACTTTAAATTAGATTCTAAGAAATATAAGTTCTCAGTTACTATAGTTAAGTATATTAAGTTTATTATATAAGTTAGAAAGAGCTTCTTTTATAACTTTAAGAAATTAGAAACTATTACTAACTAGCTTCCTTCTAGCTTACTAAAAGATATTTATAGTTTCCTTAAATTTATAAATTACTATAAGATTTTTATATCTTAGTATAATATTATTATCAAGTTTTTAAACTACCTAACTTAGAAGTTAGTTTCTTTTAACGAGAAACTAAAATAGTAAGAGACTTTCCTCACACTAAAATAACTCTTCACTATAAAACTAATCCTATAGATATTTAACCTTAATATTCTAATAATAATAGAAATAGTCTATTTAAAGTATACTCTAAGAGATATATTAACTTAAGATAATAAAGCTAAAGTAAGGTATTTAGTAACTTTCTACTTCTAATATCTAACTCCTATAGAATTTAATTACTTAATCCACAATAAAAAGCTTCTTATAATACTAGCCTATTTATAGATATAGAGGATAGAGCTATAAAATACTGGGAAGTTTTAAATTCTTACTAATTATAAAAACCTTAAATATTTTATAAAGAAATAATAACTTACAGAGAGCTAGAACTAATAAGCAGAAAAATTATCTTAATATAACTTTTACCTTAAATACTAATTAGACGCCTAAGTAGTAACTTCTAACATCCTCTCCCAGAGGGAATAAGATACCTCTAAAAAGTAGGATAATAAGAAATAATAGAGATAGATAATATAGATTATCCTAAATACTACTATCCCTATAGAGCCCTAAGTAAAATATATAAATATTATTAGTATCTAGTTTTTTAAAAGAAAACCAAACCTATAAGAAATATAAAACTATACTACTAAGAAAGACTCTTTATACTAATAGATTTTCACAGTAGTCTAGTAGAGAGAATATAACTTTCCTCCTAACCTCTATATTAAGATCCAGATTACTAAATATACTATTAATATACTAAAATAACTTACCTTTAGAGAGAAATTTAAAATACTAAATAGTAAAGAGAGTAATAACTTTCTTAATAAACTTAAAATTAAACTAATATAGAAGTTATATAACTTCTCCTCTATAGACTACCTAGAGTATAATAATATACTAAAGATTGTAAGCTAATAGTTCTACTAATCTAAATAGTTATAAAATATCTACTAATTTATATATAACTATAATATATAATGTGGTTAATAAGTGAGCTGGATAGACAAGCAAGCTGGACACCTAACTGCAACTAACCTATCTTCTACCTTACAACCTATATAACGCTATAATAAAATAATAATATTACAGAATAAAGAAGCTTAATTAACCCTAGCCTTCCAGGCTATTAATTGAACTCTAAATCTTAGTATTTAGGCTGCAGCTAAAATCTATTTAGTATTATATTCAACCTTAGCTATCCGACTAAAAAGTATCCTATTATAATGCGATACTGCTTCTAACTTATAGAATTTGACTGCGTTTAAAGAGGAGAAACTAGTTAAGTATATTCTTAATTTAGATTCCTAATTATTTCCTCTCTATATTAGTAGTGTGGAAGATATAGCTAATTAACTCCTTACTGACTGTGATACGCCCCCTATTAGGAAGCGTTAGGCTTCAAACTTCATTAAGCGATAATTATAGTTCTGGATATACTTTTTTCGTAAGTATAACTATAAGAGAATTTAATATGAAGATTCAGACGCGATAAATATATAATTTCAGCTTATAGTGAATATAATTATAAAATATAGTATTATAGATTTAGATATCTATAATTTTAATGAGACTGGGTTTATAATAGGCTAGATTACATCTGGAATAGTTATAATAAATACTGAAAGGTATTTAAATATAAAAATAATATAGCCTAGTAACTAAGAATAGGTTATAGTTATCTAGACTATTAATTTATTAGGCTATAGTATTCTACTATATATTATTATTTTAGGGTAATATTACTTCTCTATTTAGTATATAGAAATAAATTTCCTACGTAACTAAGTTATTATAATATCTGAAAATAGATAGATAATAAATAAAAGAAGCTTAAATTAGCTTCAGTATTTTAATTAGTATATAAAACTATATATAAATAGTAAATATTACCTCCTTATTATTAATAGTTATAAAAATTACTATATAGCTGACTTTAAGATATATTATAAGGAAAATAATATTATTATATTTTATATACTAACTTACTCCTCTTATTTACTTTAGTTTTTAGATATTAGGTATTTTAGGTTACTAAAGAAGGTATATAATTAATGAATTAAGGATAAGATATACTAGAGTAATATTTATATTATAAAGGAAGACTTCTTCTCTATATTTTATAAAGCTTTTATATAAGCTTTTATAGTTATAAATATCTAGAGAGGTTTCAGAGGGGTTAGGCTTATCCCTCTTAATATAGAAAGTATATTATTAAAACTTAATATTAAGTTATATACTCCAATACCTCTAGGGTTCCTCTTAATAATATTCTCTATATAGATTTCTTAAATACTAAATAATCTAATAGAAATATCTTCTTAGTCTGAATTTATTAAGAGGAGAATCTCCTACTATTAAAATAACTTACTAACTTTAATTATTAAAGCTATAGAGTATCTATTAAAAAAGGTATATAAATTTATATATTAGATTATTTTATTAAAATCTGAAGTCTAGATTTTTTAAGAAGATAATAATCTATTTAGTAGATATTAGAAAGCTAAGAAAATATATTTTAGATAAGAAGGAAATTTCACTATAGTTGAGATAGAGGATTTTTAATTACAGAGAGAAGCTATAGTCTAAATTAAGGAGGAAACATACTGGAGTAGTAGTTACCAGCTGAGGATAGAAATAGGCTAACAGTAATATAATGTCTATAGGAATATTAATTATAATATATAAATATATTAATTTACTGAAGAAATATCTAAAAAAGAAGATCTTAACTAGTTTGAATTTAATTAATTTTATAGATATTATATATCAGTCGGAAATATAATATAGTTACAGTTGGGTGTCCAGCTTGCTTATCTGTCTAACTTACTTATTAACTATATTATAGAAATATTTATATCTAAAAGTAAGCTAAAAAAGGATTCCTAAAATTCCTACTAATATCTAATTAGTTATATTCTAATCTATTAATAAATTCTATTACTAATTTACTTCCTATAAAAAGATAAAATAACTATTACCTCTAAGTTATTATTAATTAACTAAGTAAAACCTCTATACTAAAAAAGATTAATATAGAAGAATTAGAAGTATATATTTAATAGTTTCTTAATTACCACTATAAATTTTATAAGATACTATACTCTATTATAAATAATAAAGGGTCTAACTAAGTAAATTATTTCTAGAAAAAGTACTACAGATTAATAGATATTATATACTTATTAAGTATTCATTACTACTTACAGACTAATAGAATTATAAAATAGTATAACTAAAAGATCTAAATAGTTTTAAAAGTATTTATATCCTAATAATAAAGTAACTTACTATCTATTATATAGTTAACTTTCTATAATTAGTAGTATAATATAATAGAGACTATATTTTTCTTTATAGATTATAAATATTATATTAACCTTATTTCAGTCTCTAAAAAGTATATATAACTACTCAGTAGTAATAAAACTACTACTTACTAACTAATTAAGAAGATATAGTTAGTAATAATATATATCTATATAGAGATAGCTACCACTCAGTAGAAGTTAGAAACCTAGGTAAATAAAACCCACTTCTCCACAGATTAATATTAAGTTACTAATAAAGTATAATTAAATATATTTAACTATAAATTATTAGAACTAAATTAAAAACCAGCCTAACTATATTATAAGTATATAATAATAAAAATTGTCCTACTATATATTATAAAACTAAATATTTCAGAATTTATTTACTTATAGTTTTATATAGATTTACTCTAGAAGGCTACTATGAACTTACTACTTCGGTAGATTATAATTAATAGCTAGTTACTACTACTAGTAGATAATAATAGAGAAGCTAAATAATTAGTTAAAAATATTCTTACTATAAGAATATACTAAGTAGAGAGAGGATACTAATAAGAAGTTTTTATTAAATAGGAAGAATATATAAACTTTATATAAAAGTCTATTAATATTATTATAGATATAGCAGATAAGGTAATATATAGACTAATTATAGATAATAATAGAGATCTAACCTACAGCTTCTAACTAGGCAGTAGCTAGGAAGGAGGAAGGTAATATTACAGACTATATCTAGATATTAGGTTAGAGCTATATTTAGATATCTAAAGTTAACCTCCTCGCCCGAGTGGGGCCCCAGTAAGCTCTATATAGTATTATATATACAGACTTTTCTATATACTTATGAAAGCTTCTCTTTTACTCCTTAGTTCTAAATAAATAGTATTTTACGCCACCTTCCAGTTAAACAAACCCAGATCCAGCCCTTTACACCCTATTATTAACTAACTTCCTCCCAGTTTACTAAAATATATATATAGTTTCCTTAAATTTATAAACTACTATAAAATCTTTATACTTCAGTATAATATTATTATAAAACCTTTAAACTATCTAACTTAGAAGTTTATTCTTTTTAACTAGAAACTGAAGTAGTAGGAGGTTTTCTTTATATTAAAATAATTTTTACTATAAAACTAATTCTATGAATATTTAACTTTAATATCCTAATAATAATAAAGATAGACTATTCAGAATATACTCCAGGAGGTATATTAACTTAAGATAATAAAATTAAAATAAAATATCTAGTAATTCTCTACTCTTAATATCTAACTTCTATAGAGTTTAATTACTTAATCTATAATAAGAAGTTTATTATGATATTAATTTAGTTATAAATATAGAAGATAAAGCTATAAAATACTAGAAAGTTTAAAGTCCTTACTAATTATACAAACCTTAAGTATTTTATAAAGAAATAATAACTTATCGAGAGGTAAAACTAATAAGTGGAAAGGTTATCTTAATATAACTTTTACGTTAAGTATTAATTAGATATTTAAGTAGTAGCTTTGAATACTCTATCCTAGAGAAAATAAAATACTCCTAAAAAGTAAAATAATAAGAAGTAATAAAGATAGATAATGTAGATTATTCTAAATATTACTATCTCTATAAAGCTTCAGGTAGAATATATAAGTATTATTAATGTTGAGGTTTTCAAAAAGAAACTAAATTTATAAGAAATATAAAATTATACTACTAAGAGAGATTCTTTATATTAATAGATCTTTATAGTAATTTAGTAGGAAAAGTATAATATTTCTCCTAATCTTTTTATTAAGATCTAAATTACTAAATATATTATTAATATATTAGAATAACTTACTTTTAGAGGGAAACTTTAAATACTAAATAGTAAAGAAAGTAATAATCCTTTTAATAAGCTTAGAACTAAACTAATATAGAAGTTATATAACTTCTCTCCTATAGGCTACTTAGAATATAATAATATACTAGAGATTATAAGTTAATGTTTTTACTAATCTAGATAGTTATAAAGTATCTACTAATTTATATATAACTATAATGTATATAAAGATATTTATATCTAAAGGTAAGTTAAGAAGGAATTCCTGAAACTACTATTAATACTTAACTAGTTATATTCTAATCTATTAATAAACTTTACTACTAACTTACTTCCCACAAAAAAATAAAGTAGTTATTACTTCTAGGTTATTATTAATTAATTAGATAAAATCTCTATATTAGAGAAGATAGATATAATAGAGATAGAAATATATATCTAGTAGTTTCTTAGTTACTACTATAGATTATATAGAATATTATACTTTATTATAAGTAATAAAGAGTCTAACTAATTAGGTTACTTCTAGAAGAAATTCTATAGATTAATAAATATTATATACTTATTAAGTATTAGTTACCACTTATAGACTAATAAAATTATAAAATAATATAATTAAGAAATCTAAGTAATTTTAAGGATATTTATGTACTAATCTTAGGATAACTAGAGTAACTTACTACTTATTATATAGTTAGTTTTCTATAACTAGTAGTATAGTATAATAAAGATTATATCTTTTTTTATAGATTATAAATATTATATTGACTTTATTCTGATTACTGAGGAGTATATAGAACTACCTAGTAGTAGTAAGGTTGCTACCTACCAGTTAGTTAAGAGAATATAGTTAGTAATAATATAGATATATATAGAGATAGCTACTATTAAGTAGAAGTTAAAAGTCTAAGTAAATAAAATCTAGTTCACTATAGATTACTTTTAAGCTAGTAATAAAATATAATAGAATATATCTAACTATAAGTTACTAAATTTAAACTAGAAGCTAGCTTAACTATATTAAAAGTATATAGTAGTAAAGATCCTCTTACTATATATTATAAAACTAAATACTCTAAAGTCTATTTATTTATAATTTTATATAAATCTACGGCCTGTACCTTCCCTTTGTGACGTACCTTCCGCATTTGTCAGCTATCGTATTAACTAACTGCGCCTGCCGCCTGAGGTTTGCTCCGTTTAAACGGTTCCTCAGCTTCAGCTTATCTATAGAGTGTATGAGGCAAGAGCCGACTGTCGGGTGCAACTATCTAAATGGGACCCCGAGAGGCATGTGATTTAGAATAGTCAGATACCTTCAATACAACCACCAATATAAATCTACTTTAGAGAGCTATTACTAATCTATTACCTACGTAGGTTATAATTAATAACTAGCTACTACTATTAGTAGATAATAATAAAGAAACTAAATATTTAATTAAGAATACTCTCACTATAAGAATATACTAAATAGAGAGAGAATATTAATAAGAAATCCTTATTAAATAGGAAGAATATATAAGTTTTATATTGAAGTTAGTTAATATTACTATAGATACAATAGTATTAGAATAATATAAAGTAATATATAGACTAATTATAAATAATAATAGTAATCTAGCTTAAAGCTTCTAAATTAGTAGTAGTTAGAAGGAAGAGAAGTAATATTATAAACTACATCTCAATATCCAGCTATAACTATATTTAGGTATCTAAAACTAATCCCCTCGCCTAAATAGAGCTTCAGTAAGTTCTATATAATATTATATATACAGACTTTTCTATATACTTATAAAGACTTCTCTTTTACTTCTTAGTTCTAAAGAAATAGTATTTTACGCTACCTTCCAGTTAAATAAGTTCAGATCCAGCTTTTTACACTACCTAACTTATAGCTAATTGGAATGTGATAAAAACCTTATAAATATCTATTTAGACTCTTACTGAAGATATTATATCTTCTTAAGAGTTTAAATACTATAATAGGGATTTGTATAGTATTTAGTAAAATACTAAAGAAAGATAGTAATAATCTAGCTATATAGAAGCCTCTAGATTATATAGAAATTACTAACTTATATTTAAACTTTTAGTAAAAGGTTAATTTAGGCAAATTACTAAAGATATTCTGATTTTTCAATAAAACTCTTATCAACTTTAAGCTTATATTATATAGTTATCTTCTACACTAGAAAGTAATAAATATTATTATTAAAGAAAATATTAATTAGGAGGAATTCCCGTTTTATAAAGAAGGTTAATATAATTTATAATACTATTTTATAATTTTATTGAAGTTATATTAAAGCCTCTTAGAGGGCTTAATTTTTATCTATAATTAGATTTGTTTACTATTAGGTTATTAGAATTTCTATTAAAGGTTTTATAATATTAGTATTTATTATTATCTTTATTATCTTCTATATTATTTATTTAGTTTACTATTTACTACTAGGTTAAACCTAAGTAGGAAGCTTATTAATATCAAAAGCTAACTATAAGAAGTAACCTAATAGTATCTAAATAATATTATACTAAACTTAAAGAGTTTATATCTATAGTGAAAACTCTTTACTAGACTATAGGAATGGCAGTTATATAAAGCCTGTATAGCAGTATTCTATATAAGCCTTTAGCTTTAGATTTATAATAATATTTTTAAAAATAACTTTATTAGATCAGTTAACTACTATTAAGACTAAGTTTAATTAAAACTAAGTTTATTTATCTTTAGTGTAACTTTAATATAAACTAGTTACCTATTTTAGTAACTTAAGTGTAACTAGTTTAGTTTAATTTAAATTATAGTTAATAACTAACTGACCTTTTTACCACCTTTATAGATTATAAATATAGTAGGTATATAAGAAGTTATATTATTAGGAAGAATATATAAAGGTTAGAGTTTATATTATTTAAACTTTAAATACTTTGAGTATCTCTATAGGTATTACCCCACTTTAACTACTTAAAATAAAGTTCTATATAGTATATATAGCTATATTTAATGTTATAGGCTATGTCTGTATATCCAGCTAGGGCTGTACCTAGGTATCTAAAGCTAATCCCCTCGCTTAAGTGGGGCTTTAGTGGACTCTATATAGTATTACATATGCAGACTTTTCTACGCACCTGTGAAAGCTTCTCTTTTACTTCTTAGTTCTAAATAAATAGTATTTTACGTCACCTTCCGGTTAAATAAGCCTATATCTAGCTTTTTATATATTTAGAACTTAGTTTTATTTACTATATAGATAACATTAGGTAGAATATAGTTCTCTACTGGTTAAGTATATAATCTAGTTAAGTATAGTTTCTAGGATATAATATTATATAATAGGTAATTAACTAACTAATATAAAAAATAATAGAGGGTATTAAAGCTCCCCAGGATACTCCCACAGGTAGTAACCCTATAAGTAAACTACTTTAGTAGTAATTATAATATACTTTAAACTCTCTCTATTACAAGATTAATAAGCTTTTATATAAGTTAGCGAAATGAGATATTATAGTAAGTAGTAACCCCCAGGTAGCTACTATAATAGACACCTCTAGCTTATATTAAGATGCTCTAGTAACCTCCAGAATAATATCTATTAAAATAATAGCTTTTAAGGTTAATAATATTACTATATTTCTATTAGTAGCTAACTACTAGAGGAAGCTTCTTCCCCTACTCCTAAAGTTTTTAGGTAAGTAGAAAGAATACTGAGTATCAACTTAATAAATAAAAACTAAATTTAAGATTAATTATTATTTCTTTAATAGTAATTAGGAATATTGGTATCTAATTTACTCCTATTTAGATTCTAATCCTCAGTAGGTAATTAAAATTTTCTATATAGTAGGATAACTAGAGAATTCTTATAATCTAAATAATTTTGTAAGTTACCTAAATAGAATTTATCTAGATTCTAATAGTTAGCTTTATATTATTATCTAACTATAAAACCTTAGATAGAAGGAAAATAAATATCTAACTACCTTTCTGTCTTAATTTAAAAAGACTCTAGCTAATACTAGAAAATATATATAGCTAAATATAGTTTAGATCTCCCTACTAAAAACTATCTTACTCCCCAACTTTAAGAAGCTACTTATGATAGTTAACTTTCCTATAGAGTATAAATTTTAATTATCTAAAGTTTAAGATATAGCTTAGAAGCTTAAATCTATAAAGTGGGTATTAGTATACTATTAGCTACTCTACTAGAAACCTACTATCTATAATATAGAGAGTAATATTATAATAATTAAAGCAGTTAAGAAGTAATAATAATACTGAAACTCTAGTAGTTCCTCCTCTACCCCTAAGGAATACTTTAAAGACTATTAGGATATCTACTAATATTTTAAATATAGTAAGAAAAGTTATATCTATAGGAATTATAAAGCCTGAGAATATAAAAAAACTAGCGTGAAAATTATAAAAACTATAGTTACTCTAGATTATACTGGAGATAACTAGGGGGATAATATTATTCTGCTTAGTAATAGTAAGAATTCGGAAAAAAAGTAACTCTAGAATAAAATTAGATCCTAAAGTTAACTAAAGTAGAAATAATAAGATAAGGAAAATAATAGAAAAAAGAATAAGTAAGTAACTAATAGTTAGTTACTATTTAGACTAAAATTAATAGAGGTTACTTTATTAATATACTTATTAATATAAACTATAATATCTATATTATTATTAATACTTTCCTTATAAAGAAATTTCACTTCTTACTAATTAATAAGTTAAAGAGATAAATAAGGAGATATACTATTAAATTATTACTTAATAATACTTAAGAGGTAATTATCCTAACTTTAGAAGTTAGTAACTATATATAAAAAATCTATATCTATATTATAGAGAGCTTATAGCTACTTTTATATCTTAAGTAACTATAAATAGAGGATAATTATATTATTTATAATATTAAAACTTAATAGATAATATATAAAAAAAGTAGTATAATAGTATATCTAGAATATTAAAATAAGTTAATATAGTTTAAAGAGATCTAGTTAGCTTAGTTATTTAATACTAATTTATTTATATTTATCTATTAGTATATTATATCATATACTAGTGAGATACTAAGTTCCTACTAAATTATATCTATTAGTCTGGTAGATATTAAAAAAATATTAATTCTAAAAATAGAGGCAGATCTAAGAGATTATATTCCTATAAATATCTTAAAGGAATTTCTGGATTTTCTTTATTTAGATTTAGTATACTAACTACCTTCCAGTTAACTAGAGATAGATTATTATATCCTATTAATTCCTAATAATAAGGAATAGGAACTAGACCTCTTATAGAGACTTCTCTATAATATATTATAAGAGAAGCTTCTAATATTTAAGAAGATTCTAGAAGATTTACTTAATAAGGAATTTATTAAAATAAGTAACTTCTCTATTAATATTTTAATCTTTTTTATAAGAAAGCTAGATAGAGGAATTTATTTCTATATAAATTATAGAGTTTTTAATATAATTATAAAGAAGAATTATTACCTCCTCCTCCTTATATTAGAAACCCTCTAGAAAGTTATTATTACCTACTAATATACTAAACTTAATATTTTTATTATATTTTATAAAATTAGAATGAATAAAGTAAATTAAGAGAAAATAGTTTTTTAGATATATTATAGCTTCTTTAAATAGATAGTATATCCCTTCAGACTTACTAATACTCCCACTATATTTTAATAGTATATTAATAGCTACTTATAATAGTTTCT
>MASP02000468.1:0-29506 GCA_001693025.2 Colletotrichum lindemuthianum | reverse complement strand
TATATACCTTTAACGTAAGGTATCACTTTACCGGATGTAGGTCTCAATCCTACCTACCTCGTTAAAAAAATTTATAGTATCTCTAACTTTAACCTCTCGAGAGACTTATATAATCTCTTAAAAACCTTTCCTCTACCTCTCTCTATATAGATCCAGTTAAATTAATAATCCTCCCTTACTCCACACTACTCTTACCCTTATAATAATATCTAAATTAACCTCTACAGATAAGATAGCTATACTAGCTACTTTTAACTTTATAATAACTTTACTAATAAGTATCCTAATTCCTATAAAACTCTATTAATATATTAGTTTATCCCTCTTCAGCTAAATTCTCAATATTAACTATAATAATATTATAGAGGAGGACTCTATTATAATCTCTACCTTCTTAGTCTACCAGATAGCCTTTTATATCTATATAGAACTTTATAGCTTAAAACTCTTTCAGATATTCAGAAATAATTTTAAAAAATAACTTCTCATAATATAGTAACTTATTAATATTAATATAATTTACTACTTCAGAAACTACTTTATAGTCTATAATATTAAAATTAACTTAAATAGTAACTAGATCTAGAATATTATAAACTAACTAACTTAGTAAGAAGAATTTACTCTATAGATTCTTACTAAAATTAATAATATTCTAAATTACTATACTATCCTTAAAAGCTACCTTAAGAAATATTCTAAGTAAATTAATAACTTCCTAATAGAGAATTTAGACTTTATATTACTTCTCTATAAAACCTAACTTAAAGTTAAAAATATAGTATTGGTAATATTCTTACTACAGGTAATTAAAGAGAGATACTCTCTACTAAACTAGCTAGCCTATATATATATATAGCTTCAGATAAAAGATCTCTATTATAACTATTAGTTTTACTAGCCTCTTATTCCTCCACCTTAGAGCCTCTCTAACACTAAGAGGACTACTAAGATAATAGCTAAAACTAACCTAAATATCATAAATATCCTCTAAATATTACTACTACCACCCCTTTTAATAATATATCCGCTAAATATACTATAGACCTCATAAAGTTATATAATAAAAATATAAGATATAGTAGAGACTTCTATAATATTCTTAAATTAAAAATCTATATTTTCTATAATTACTACTTTAAACTTAATATTCTATAGTATATATAAGTAAAACTATTTTGAATTATACTTAAAAATAATACTCTTAAGTTTTACTTTAACTACTTAAGTAACTTAAATATAAACCTTATATTTAACTAAATAGTCTAATATATTAAGAATTACTTTAATAATAATAAGAATTAATAGCTTCATCTCTCTAACTAGTAAAATACTATTTTTTAAAATATTATTATTAAGAATCTTAATAAAAGTAAAAAAGAGACCTTTAAACTTCTTATCTTAAAACTTATATATATCTAAAAAACCTTCCCTATTAAGATCCATATAGATAATATCCTCTACTTCTAGCTTATAAGTATATATTATAGTATACTAGAATATTAATTAGCTCTCTTTAGCTTTATAGTAACCTCCCAGAGTCTCTATAACTAATTATAATCTATTATAAATAATATCTTATTAATCTAAAAAATGAAATATATATAAGATAATAGAAATAACCACTAGAAAGTAGCTAGAGACTAGTTTTAGACTGACTATATATATAACTTACCTTAAAGTAACCCTTAAGATTATAGTTATATCTCTATATATATACAGCCTCATACTCCAAATAGCTACTATCTACCTCTAATATTTATATATAGCTATACTAACTAAAAATACTATATATATAATAAACCTAGTTATTAGTCTATAAGATATATTCTTAAAGAGAAATATACTTTATTTAATAAATATAAGTTAACTACTAGCTTTAAGATACACTTTATAGTAGTATACTAAGTTTTCCTTATAAGTTATAAAAATATTAAAAACCTTAATAGTAATAACCTTAAAGCCTTACTAGTTATTAATACTAAAGATAATATTATTACGTAATACTAAATAGGGATTAACTTTAAAGAGAGTATCTCTACTAGAAATATCCTAAAGTTATTTTTTATATTATTTTATAGTAAGAAACCTATTACTCTAAATAAAGATAAAATCACTAGAATCCTCTAAAACTAGGTAGCAGCCTATACTCTTACTAAAAATATTACTACTAACAGCAAACTTATAGATAGTATTACTACTTCTATATATATCTTCACACTTAAAAGCTACTACTTAAATATAATATTTTAAAATATTCTATCTAACTTAGATACTACTAACTTCTTAACTATTAGGCACTCCTAGTTTACTATATTAAAGTAGTTAGTTATTCTCTCTATTATCCTCTTACCTCTATAAAATAAACTAGTTATAATATACTTCAGAGAAGTTACTTCTATTATAATATTTAGAATAATTAATATACCTATACTACTTAATTTTATTATATTTTATATAATTCCTTATAATATATCCTTCCTCTTCTATCTTATAGATATAAATTACCTCAGTATTGTATTTAATAATATCTATAATAAACTTCACTAGAGTAAAAAGATTATACCTATTATTTAAAAATAGAAGTATCTATAAATACTCCTTAATAAAGAGTGAATAATTACCTCTATATACCTTATAGAAATAGAAATATAGAAACTCTATTATTATTTTAGATATATAGTTATAATATATCTTTATAATATTCTCAATAAGATAGAATATCCAGTTAAATAGTATACTCTCAAAACTCTTAAGAGATACTACTACTACTACTAAATATATAGTACTTCTCCCTTCTATTTTTAATTTACTATTTAAAATAATATTAATTTTAATTTTAAGATTATTATTAATATTATCTATATTAATAACTATAATATACTCTATATTATTAATATTACTATAGTATTTAACGCTACTTAATGTTTACCTAATATCTTAGTAAAAGTAATATAAGAAGCCTTTAAAGTATATTAGATTAATATATACCAAAATCCTCCCAATTTTATTACTACTAATATAACTATAATCTTTCAATCTAATAATTTCAGATTAGAAGCAAAACCTATAAGATCGATAGTTTATATTATATTTATCAAAATATATAATAATATCAGTAAAATAGAATATTACTATATATTTCTCTACTATATATATAAGAATTATTATATAGAGCTTCCTATAGCTACTTAAGAAGTATCCCTTCAGATAATATATAAAGTAATTAATAATATTACTAACCTAAATAACCTTATATCTATACTACTTATTTTTAAAATATACTTATATCTTACAGAAGATTCAGCTTTCTCTCTAAATATTATTACCTAAATTTAAGCTATATATAAGACTATAGAGAAAATTCACTATAAATATACTAAATATACTATTAATATTACTTTAATAATATATAATAACCTTAATATCTCTCACATTACAATATTTCCACTCTAGATTCTTATATATATATATAGTAAGAGAAAAAAAGCTAGTAAAAACTATATCGTTTTATTACTATCTATAGTAAGACCTATATCCTTAAGCTACCTTATAGCCTTCAAGAGTTTTAATTAACAGCTATAGAATAATATTTTAAAAATAATAAATAAGAGATTAATAATAATATAGCTAGAATTATAACTTTGTAGAAACTAATATTTATAACTCTGTATACTAACCTTCAGCTAAACTAAAAGTCTCTATATAACTTAATAGTGAATAGAGACTTATAATTCTATATAATTACCCCAATTCTATCTACAGCTATCCCTAAAATTCTAAATATACAGCTAATACCTCACACTACCTCTACCTTAAGAAATAACAATATCCTACTCCCTCTAATAATTAGTAATATACTACCTCTACCTTAAATACCTCAGATCTAACTAATACCTCCAAATTCTATAACTTACAGATATATAGTTAGTTTACTATTTCTGAAACTTAACTAAAAACCTTATTTTATAATATATATTATAGCTAAGAAATAGTTAGATCTAATATTCTCACTTACCCTCCACACAAGAAATATAATTATAATATTCAGCTTACTATTTAAGAATTTAATTAAAAAGAAAGTTAAGAATGTTATTAATAATAATATTATAAACATTATTTAACATAATTGTATCCTCCACAAAAACTATAAGATCTTTAAATCTCATATTATTAATAAGATTAAAAATAAGAATACTAATAAAATATATAAGAAATTAAAACTTATAATCTAAAACTTTAGAAACTATAGTAAATTTAAGATTTAAATATAATTACTAATAATTTAATAAAGTAGCTAATAGTTACTTTTAGCTATCATCTTAATTCTCCTTAAATATAAGAATATAATAATACAATTTTATAATATTACTTAAGTTTATTTAAGTTAAAATAGAGTTTATAAAGTTTATTATAGATAAACTATCTTTATATCTTAAAAAGTAATATCCTTTAAACTTTATAATAATTATTATTAAGTTACTTTATAGTCTTACTAAAACTGGAACTTACTAGTAGGTAACTTACTCTATATACTATAAGGAGGAATTATAAATAGAGACTTTAATATATAATCTATACCTCCTTATCTTATATACTTAAAATAATACCTTTAGCCTTATTAGTATATAAATTAATAATATGCTTAGTCTCTCTAATATAATATTCTCTTACTAAAAAGATAAGAAATTCAAGAAAATCTTATTTAAGATAAAATTTAAAATTATATTTTTAAAAACTATATTTCTTATATTTAATAGAAATATCCTATTACTCTATAGTAATTACTTCTACTAATATTAAAAATACTAAAAGTAAAAACTAGTTTTTATTAATATATATATTATATCTAAAATACTTAAGAAGGTATATATTAAATAATATATATATAGTATATACCTTACTTCTATATACTAACTAAAGACCCTATTTAACCTCTTATATATAGTATGAAAATTATTATCCTTAAGTAATAATATTACTATACTTAATAAACAGCTTAAGTAGTAAATAAAGTATCTTAACTAAAATCTTAACTTTATACTACTTAATCTCTCTAAAATATATCTTTATATTTTTATTAATAGCTTTTTTACTCATAATACTAACCTTTTATCTTAATTAGAATTTATAATAATTCTAAGTTAAAAAACTATAATTAATAATAGTTAGTTTAACTTTTATAGTAACCTTATATATTACTTATCTACTAAAAGTAAGAAAATTACTAGAAATATATTTACCTTAGAAATCTATATTATAATAATTAGTATAGACTTTATCTATATTATAGTTATATTACTTAAGAAAAATTTTAAATACTAAAAACTTCCTTAGATTCTAATTATTATATATAGTAACTTATACTTACTTTATAAATACTTAATAAAACTTAGTATTATTAAGGAGAAATATCTAATAATTAATATTATAATATTAAGGTAGTTATATAAATACTATAAATTCTATAAGATATAGTAGATTAGTAGAGATAATAATATTACTAATATCTTTATAAAAAACACTTTAAACTATATTCTCAAGAGATTTATTAATTTAAACTATATAACTATTTAAATAGAAAGATAAATAACTTAAATAGAGTAGATAAATAGATATTTAGATATTATTTAGGTAAAAAAGTATAGATTACAAAAAGCACTATTTTTTATATAAATAGATAGATATTAGAGTATATAGTCAAAGAAAAATTACCAGTTTTAATTATACTATACTATAGGGTATATAGTAACTATATATACTATTATATATATAGCAGTATACTCTCTAGAGCTTACTAGCTATAGGTGTATAGCACCTAGCGCCAGCTGTAGCCTAGTGGCGTGGCAATTGGTAAGTAATTGCTATGCTGTAGATCTAGAGCCTTGCGTGGCGCCACACGCCACGTAACGTAATAATAACAATAACCGATAACCAGAACACCAGTTTGCACCCGTATGACGAGATCACGTACGGCGTGCGATTACCCTGACGATTAAACCAACAATATTATATAGTATATAGCGCTACGTAAGGCTCTAAATTTACAGTATAGTAATTACTTACTAATTGCCATGCTATTAGGCTACAGTTGGCACTGGGTGCCGGGCACCCGTGGCCAGTGGGCCATGGAGGGCATGCCGCCACGTACATGGCAGCACGTACGGTTACCGCATGCCCTACGGCTTGGCGTAACCGACAGTATCTATATCGACATCTTATCTTTATACCTCTTAAAATCAGTATCCGTACATTCGATCTTGGTAGGTCTCCCACTCTGTGGCTGTGTGCTTTGCTTGTGTTAACCAAACGAGTATAGCGCGGCGCATTACCAGAAGGCCTCCGTCGAAATACCAGGAATCCTTTATTCCTGCCACAAGTCCTAAGAGAAAGGGCGCATAAGGGCACATGCACTTTACGTACTACACGAACGCGTATTTACAAAACATTCGCCAGCGAAGCCTCAATATGTACATGAAATACACCCATTCAACGTCACCCCCCTCTCTCTGTAGTTGCTCATTCGAGGTTTCGCCGCGGGGCAACACGAGACATTGCTGAACCCGTGGAAGCTATTTGCAGCACGTCGCTGTTGTGGTTACCAAGAAAAAGCCTCCTCGTTGAAGTCAATGGCGGAGTCGTGTTGGCGATCGCGCACAGCGCGTCGCACCTCGTCGCTGAGAGCACCAGGACCACACACGCTGATACCCATCGTGCCTACTTGGGATTCCTGCTCAGACTTGATGAGCGTCTCAATATTGGGTCGGCCAGGGAACATTTGAACCGTAGCAGATGGGCTGTGGATTTCCTTTGTCGATCGGGGGCGGCTGACAAAGAGCATAATCCTGAGTATGTCTCTACGCTTCTCCATTGCCAGAATCTCCGTCATCCAGGGCCGAATCCATTCGAGATGCTCCGGGCTTTGGATAATCCACACAAGGACAACCTTTCTGGCGGCAACAGTCCCATTAGCGTACCCAGCCACGAGGTCACGCACGTGCGGGACCTGGTGTGTGATTCCGACGCCACCGGCGAACAGCATTACAGTGCCATACGAGCGCATGCCGTGAAGTTCGCCATAGGGCCCTTCCACCATGCAAGACGTGATCATTCGGCCATCCGGGCAAGCAGCTGCCTTGCGGTACAGTTTATCCGTCATCCCGGTGCGGGCGCGGATGATGAAGGACATGGTTGTCTTGCGCATGGAGAGAATGTCTTGCCGGTTGAGGGAGACCTTCTCCGCCTGCGGGTCTTCGGCCTCCTCGCTCCAGGCGACTGAAAACGGGTGAGATTGCCACCAGCTGATTGCGGGCAGGTACATGTAGGCGTGCTGACCGGGTCCGAATGTCCATGGACGTGCCATGGTGACAGTCACTCGACAAGCGTTTCCGGGGAGAGCCTCGACCAGTGCCTTGCTTCCCCCATGACCAACATTGCCATAGAAGACGCGGACAGCACGCCAAGCGCGGTCACCAGCCCAGAAGATGACGACAGGCCAAAGGTACTTGAGCTGGGGGAGGGCCTTCATCTGCAGATGATACCAGGTTCCGATGACGGCTGTGATTGCCAGCAGGATGTGGAGCAGCTTGAACGTCTCATAAAAGGCATGTCGAATGGGGCTGGACGCCTGAACGCCGAGGGCGACGAAGGCGCAGGTAGCCTGGAGTCTCAGCCGTCAGCAACACGTTCTACGTTTGGCGTTGTGGTGAGGCCAGACTTACGATGAAGCCAAAGAGCAGGAAGGGAACGGCAATGATCGATTGCCACCCGGATCCCCAGCTCGAGGAATTGGCTTTGTTCGACCACCACGCAAGGGTGTGGGCAACAGCTTCGAGTATGACGATGCGACCAAACCAACGGTGCAGCAGGTTGAAAGTGTCGAATGAGATGCCGAGCAGATGGATCAAAGGGTTGTTGCGACCGGCCATCAAGAACAGGGGTATCTAATGCCATGCAGTTAGTCAGCAGTTCTCCAACGGATGATTGCGTGTTTGCCTGTCATCTTGTTTGCGTGTGTGCATGCTTGTTTGCCCCAAGCAAGATCCAACGACGGCTACGACCTTGCTACCCAGTGGAAATCGGCCGGCCCAGGGCCGAGCCTCACTCAAAGCAACCGCACGTCGTTCTCGTGATTGAACGAATTGCACGTACCATGTTTACGACAGCAAGCGTCCCAGTTCTGTTGCGCAGCTGTCCGGCAGCAGTAGCAAAAGAGCTGGCGAAGGGAATATTGATGACGCAGAAGGCAATGTTGGTGCCCAAGTAGCCTGCGAGGAAGAGCAGTTGTAGGCGGCTGGGCAAGGTGCCTACGTTGATGGCGCTGCTCATCTGAATCTCGCGGTTGTGACGCTTCCCGAAAATGGGGGCATAGAGGACGTTTCGCTTGAGCCACGCGACTTTGGAGTCAGTTTCGGCGAAGTATCGTTGGTTGTCGTTGTTCAAGCAGGCCACTGTACGGACATAATTGACGATTACAGTCCAGACTCTCCAGATGATTACGGCCGCTGAAACACAGGCGCATATGTAATAGAGGTAGTTTGACAGAGACTTATTCTCCAGAGCGGCATTGATGGCCGCCTGTTGCTGCTCAGGCGTCTGGGTAGCGCCGCCGCCGCCAGCCATTTTGGACTTATCGTTGTCGGTGCTCTACTGCCGCTGAGACAGATGACCCTACGTCGACGTGGAGACCGGGGTATCGACCGTGATCTTCAGTCAATATCTGTGGGTCCGGATGGTCCTTGGGATCAGGTTCGGAGACAGGTTCGCGAAACTGAAGTGGAAGCGATGGAGAGCAATCGGTCGCAAGACGTGAAGAGTGCCAGTACTCCCAAAGTGTGAGACAGTCGCGAAGTGGTGAGTAGCAGAAGCGGCAATGTCGTATGAACACAAGATGAAGTGAACGAGGGAACCGAGCAGTCAACACGTCAAGGAGGCGTACTTCTTGGATCGGTCTTCTCCCTCCTGTCTGAAAAGATGCTTCGAAACCAGCACGAAATTTACTTCTTGGGGCTGTGTAGAAGGCCGAAGATAGAAGGCCGAATAAGCAGAGCGGATGATGATGGGCACTCAATGCAAATTTGAGAAATGTTGGTGCGATTGAAAGGGATGTTCAGTGTCAGTGAGCCCGGGAGGTAGACGTCTGCGAGACACCGGCTTGAGAGGGAAACAGGCACAAAAGAGGGAACAACAAGAAGAGAATAGGATGGGGGTTGATTCAGCCCTTGGAAGACTCAGCCCTTGCGAAAAAGTGAACAAGAAGAAGTTGAGGAGAGAGAGGGAGAAGCAAGGACATTGCCTCACAACCCAATGATGTTAAGTACACGGAGGCGACACCAACCCGAGCGGTGTGATGGTATGTAGCGCACAATACATACACTGGTATACCTTGCAAGCAGGAAAACCAAGACAGCACCAAACTCGTGGTAGGTTGCCCTCACGCTCACCCTCGCCCTCGCGTTCCCTTGGCTCTGGGGATTCCGATGCTGCCTCTTGCCGTAGTCGCGGACTGAGGAGCTGTAGTCCAGGGGGTGTGTGGGTGTGAGTGGAGAGATGTGAAGCGCGACACTACACTGGACCACTGATACGGGCTTAGTCGAGGGGTCCTAAAACACCATTTTCCACAGCAGAGAGGGTCCCCGATCCGTTCATGTGGGCGTGTCTCCAATTGAGGAAGGGGTTGCCATGGCTTGGCTCACTTGCCTGCCGTAAGGCGTCAGAACTCCGTCAGCAGTGAAGCAGCAGCACAATCAAGCAGCAATCGCCACGCAACAGCTTGGCCGTCGAGCTGGTTGTGACCGTACAAGATATTGCCGCAGGCGGACAGGCGAGACCAACGGTATGGAAGCATCTTTCACGTCTGTGAAGATTTTTTCTCCGTCTATTCTCTGTGCAGGCCGTCTGGCACATGCCACTCCAAGTATTCGTAAGAGGTATCCGTAATTTGGCAAGGGATGACCAACATAATCACGCAAGACATCTCAACTCGAGACGAGACGAAGCGTTACCCCCTTGGCTCGATGCCGGGCCATGGCATGCAGGGTGACGGCGTGACAGGGCAGGCCAGGGCAGGCCAGGGCAGCGCCGGCATCATTCGCATCGCTTTCGAAGTGGTGGGCAGGGCCCTTTCGAGCGCGGGAAGCGCATGCCACAATTGGTCCGGTAAGGGTGTCCGGCTCGTTCACAGCGCAGAGCCGCGCCCGGACGGTAGTTGATTACTGTGCGGCCGAACTGTCACACACGCAAAAGGTGGGCGCGCCCGTACATTGTTGCAGTGTACGGCCAACTAGGGTATATATAAACGCAGAGCTTATTTCCAATATATTCCCCCAGATTCTAAGATTTTTAATTTAGAATCTAGCTTAATCAACCTTACTAACTTCCATATTACTAAAAGATATTATACTTAGATAGAGGTTTAAATACAATATTATCTAATTAGGTATGGAAATTTGAATTATTGGATAAATAAGATATTAGTTATACTATACTGTAGGGTATATGGTAACTATACACGCTACTACGTATGTAGCAGAATACCCTCTATAGCCTACTGGCTATAGATACCTAGTATCCAGCGTCAGCTATAGCTTAATAGTATGGTAATTAGTAAGTAATTACTATACTGTAAATCTAAAGCTTTAAATAACACTATATACTATATAATATAGTAATAATAATAATAAGTACCATTTTAATTTATATTTATATAACGAAATTATATATAATATATAATAACCTTAATAGTTAAATTTATATTAATTAGTAGTTAATATAACTATTATATTACTATACTATAGATAAGTAAAGTTTATTATACTAGAAGAAGTAATTATGAAATTTCATATCTAAGGTTTATATAAGGTAAAATATTATAAGAATTTTTACTTAGATATCTTAGACCCTCCCAATTTTAGCATTTTACTAGAAGCTTCTAAACTATATACTAACCTCTTATTAATAGCTATTATTAAGATATTAATAACTATATTTAATTGAGTTTCAAAATAAAATACTTTCTATAATATTATCAACTAGTTAATATATATCTATAATAGTTACTTACTAAAGTATATTTAGTAAATATAATAACCCTCTTTAAGTTATTACCAGACTTTCTAATATTAGAGATTTATAGTATCTTTAGCTTTAATTTCTTAAGAAATCTATATAACCTCTTAAAAGCTTTTTCCCTATCTCTCTCTATATAGATTCAGCTAAATTAATAATCTTTCCCTTACCTTATATCCCTCTTACCTTTAAAATAATATCTAAATTAATTCCTATAGGTAAGATATCTATCTTAGATATTTCTATATTTATAATAATAGTATTGTTAGGTATTTCTATACTTATAAAGCTATATTGATATTTTAACCTAGCATATTTTAACTAAACTCTTAATATTAACTATAAAATTATTATAAACAAAAACCTTATAAACGTTTCTATCTATTTAGCATACCAGATAGTTCTTTATATTTATATAAACTTCTATAACTTAGAATTCCTTTAGATATTTAAGGGTAACTTTAAGAATTAGCTTATAGCAACTTAGTAACTTGCCAGTATTTCTATAATCTAATATTTTAGAGACCATCTTATAGCTTATAGTATCAAAGTTAATATAGATAGTAATTAAATTCTCATAATTCTATACTACCTATCTTAATAATAGAAGTTTACTTTATAAATCTGTAAGAAGCTTAAAGATATTCTAAAATATTATAGTAGCTTTAGAAGTAACCTTAAGAAGGATTCTGAATATATTAATAATGTTATACTAAAGAAGTTAAATTTTGTATTATTACTTTAAAATATGTAACCTAAAGTTAAATATATAGTATTAGTAGTATTATTATAATAAGAAATTAAAAGAAAATATCTTTAGTTAACTTAGATAGCCTATATACCTATAATATAAGATAAGAAATCTCTATTATACTTATTAGTT
This sequence comes from Colletotrichum lindemuthianum, assembly GCA_001693025.2. Classification (NCBI taxonomy): domain Eukaryota; kingdom Fungi; phylum Ascomycota; class Sordariomycetes; order Glomerellales; family Glomerellaceae; genus Colletotrichum; species Colletotrichum lindemuthianum. Next base: position 17,556 of record MASP02000468.1, on the reverse strand, counting down.
TTACTAGCTTACTATTTCTCTATCTTAAAGTCTCGCTAATAATAAGAAAGTTACTAAAACTATAGCTAAAACTAACTTAGATATTATAACTATCCCCTATATATTACTACTACTATTTCTTTTAATAATATATCTACTAAATATATTATAGACCTTATAAAGTTATATAATAAAAATATAAAGTATAATAGTAGCTTCTATAATATTATTAAGTTAAAAATCTATATTCTTCGTAATTACTACTTTAAGCTTAATATTCTATAGTATAGATAGATAAGACGTTTTTTGATTATACTTAAAGATAATATTTTTAAGTTTTACTTTAACTACTTAAGTAATTTGGATATTGAAATGGACGCTAGCTGCTTGGGCTGGAATAACTAAATAAATAAAACAAAACAACCTCCCCTAAGTTTAATCCTTCGGTAATGGAAAATAGGGGGAAAAAGCTAGAAAAATATGTTAAATTAAGAGCGTTATATTTACAGATCTATAGTGTAAATAGCGTCTTAATTGTAAAAGTAGTATTCTAGATTGTGTAGGGTAGTATGGTGTGTGAATTCTGTGTATGTGTTACGGGCTATGTCTGGATGTCTGGTTAGGGCTGTGCTTAGGTATTTGAAGCTAACTCTCTCGCTCGGGTGGGGCCCCGGTGGGCCTTATATAGTATTATATATGCAGACTTTTCTATATACTCGTGAAGGTTTCTCTTTTACTTCTTAGTTCTAAATAAATAGTATTTTATGTTACTTTTTAGTTAAATAAGCTTAGGTTCAGCTTTTTATATATTTAGAATTTAGTTTTATTTACTATATAGATAATACTGAGTAGAGTGTGGCTTCCTACTGGTTAAGTATATAATCTAGTTGAGTGTAGCTCCTAGGATATAATATTATATAATAGGTAATTGATATAAAGAATAATAGAGGGTATTAGAGCTCCCCAGGATATTCTTATAGGTAGTAACCTTATGAGTAAACTATTTCAGTAGTAGTTATAGTATATTTTAAGTTCTCTCTACTAGAGGATTGATAAGCTTTTGTATGAATTAGTGAAATAAGATACTATAGTAGGTAGTGACCCCTAGGTGGTTACTATAATAGACACCTCTAGCTTACACTAGAGTGCTCTAGTAACCCCTAGAATAATATCTATTAGGATAATAGCCTTTAGGGTTAATAATACTATTATATTCCTATTAGTAGCTAACTATTAGAGGAAGCTTCTTTCCTTACTTTTGAAGTTTTCAGGTAAGTAGAAAGAATATTAAGTGTGGGTCTAATAGATAAAAGTTAAGCTTGAGATTAACTACTATTTTTTTGATAGTAATTAGGAATATTAGTATTTAATTTATTTTTATTTAGATTTTAGTTCTTAGTAGGTAGTTAAAATTTTCTATATAGTAGGAAGGTTAGAGAACTTTTATAATCTAAATAATTTTATAGGTTACTTAGATAGAATTTATTTGGATTCTAATAGTTAGTTTTATATTATTACTTAGCTATAGAGCTTTAGATAGAAAGAAAATAAATATTTAACTATTTTTCTACTCTAATTTAAAAAGATTCTAGTTAATACTGGAGGGTATATATAGTTAGATATAGTCTAGATCTTTCTACTGGAGGTTACTTTACTCTCCCACTTTAAGGAGTTACTTATTATAGTTAATTTTTCTATAGAGTATAGATTTTAATTATTTAAGGTTTAAGATATAGTTTAGAAGTTTGAATATATAAAGGGGGTGTTAGTATACTACTAGCTGCTCCACTAGAGACCTGCTGCTTATAATATAGAGAGTGATATTATAATAACTAGAATAGTTAAGAAGTAATAATAATATTAGAATTTTAGTAGCTCCTCTTCTGCCCCTAAGGAATACTCTAGGGATTACTAGGATACTTATTAATATTTTAAGTGTAGTAAGAAAAGTTATATCTGTAGGAACTATAAAGCCTAAAAATATAAGAAAATTAATATAAAGGTTATAAAAGCTATAACTACTCTAGATTATACTAAGGATAACCAGAGGGATAATACTACTCCACTTAGTAATAGTAAGAATTTGGGAAAAAAGTAACTCTAGAGTGAAGTTAGGCTCTGGAGCTAACTGAGGTGGAAGTAATAAAATAGGGGAAATAATAAGAAAAGGAATAGGTAAGTAACTAGTAGTTAACTACTATTCAGGCTAGAATTAATAGAGATTATTCTATTAATATATTTATTAATATAGGTTATAATACTTACGCTATTATTAATATTTCTTTTATAATGAAATTTTACCTCTTACTAGTTAATAAGTTAAAGAGATAGATAAGGAGATATACTATTAGGTTATTACTTAGTGATACTTAGAGAGTAGCTATCCTGACTTTAGAAGTTAGTAGCTATATATAGAAAATCTATATCTATATTATAGAGAGCCTGTAGCTACTTTTATATTTCAGGTAGCTATAAATAGAGGATAATTATATTATCTATAATACTAAAGTTTAATAGATAATATATAAGAAGGATAGTATAATAATATACTTAAAATATTAAGATAAGTTAGTATAGCTTAAGGAGATCTAGTTAGTTTAGCTACTTAATACTAATTTATTTATATTTATCTATTAGTATACTATATAGTATACTAGTGAAGTATTAAATCTCTATTAGGTTATATCTATTAGTCTGGCGGATATTAAGAAAGTATTAGCTTTAAAGGTGGAGGTGGACCTAAGGGATTATATCCTTATAAATATCTTAAAGGAATTTCCAGATCTCTTTTATCCAGATTCAGTATACTAGCTACCCCCCAGCTGACTAGAGATAGACTACTATATTCTATTAATTCCTAATAATAAAGAATAGGAACTAGACTTCCTATAGGGACCCCTCTATAATATATTATAAGAGAAGCTTCTAGTGCTTAAGAAAACTCTAGAGAATTTACTTAATAAGAGATTTATTAAAGTAAGTAGCTTCTCTATTAGTATTTTAGTCCTCTTTATAAGAAAGTTAGATAGAGGAATATACTTCTGTGTGGATTATAGAGCTCTTAATATAATTATAAAGAAGGATTATTACTTCCTCCTCCTTATATTAGAGACCCTCTAGAGGGTTACTACTACCTATTAGTATACTAAGCTTAATATTATTACTATATTCTATAAGATTAGAATTAATAAAGTAGATTAGGAGAAAATAGTTTTTTAGATATATTATAGCCTCTTCGAATAGATAGTATACTCCTTCAGACTTACTAATACCCCCACTATATTTTAATAGTATATTAATAACTATCTGTAATAATTTCTAGATAACTTTATTATAGTATATATTAATAATATCTTTATTTATATTAGTAACTTACAAAAGAAGTATAAGGAGAAAGTCTACTAGATACTTAGCTATCTTACTGATATAGACTTTAAGTTAGATTCTAAGAAGTATAAATTCTTAGTTATTATAGTTAAATATATTAAATATATTATAATAGCTAGAAAGAGTCTCTCTTATAATTCTGAGAAGTTAGAAATTATTACTAACTAGCTTCCCTCTAGCTTACTGAAGGGTATCTATAGTTTCCTTAGGTTTATAAATTACTATAAGGTTTTTATATTTCAGTATAGTATTATTATAGAGCCTTTAAACTGCTTAACTTAGAAGTTAGTTCCTTTTAACTGAGAACTAAAGCAGTAGGAGACTTTCCTTACACTAAAATAACTTTTTATTACGGAATTAATCCTATAGATATTTAACCCTAATATTTTAATAATAATAGAGATAGACTATTTAGAGTATACTCTAAGAAGTATATTAATTTAAGCTGATAAAGCTGGAGTGAGGTATCTAGTAGCCTTCTACTTCTAATATCTAACCTCTATAGAGTTTAATTACCTAATCTATAATAAGAAACTCCTTATAATACTAGAATATTTATAGGTGTGGAGGGTAAAACTATAAAGCACCAGGAGGTTTAAAGTCCTTACTAACTATAAGAATCTTAAGTATTTTATAAAGAAATAATAATTTACAGAGAGGTAAAGCTAATAAGTAGAGGAATTATCTTAATATAACTTTTACCTTAAATATTAATTAGGCGTCTAAATAGTAGCTCCTAATATTTTCTCCTAGAGGGAATAGAATACCTCTAAAAAATAGGATAATAAAAAATAATAAGAATAAGTAATATAAATTATTCTGGATACTACTATTCCTATAGGACCCTAGGTAGGATATATAAGTATTATTAGTGCCTAGGTTTTTAAAGGAAGACTAGATCTATAAGAGATATAGAATTATACTACTGAGAGAGATTCCTTATACTAATAGATCTTTATAGTAGTTTAGTAGGGAGAGCGTAACTTCCCTCCTAATTTCTATATTAAGATCCAGATTACTAAGTATACTATTAATATATTAGGATAGCTTACTTTTAGAGAGAAACTTTAGATACTAAGTAGTAAAGAGAGTAATAATTTCCTTAATAAATTTAGAATTAGGTTAATATAGAAATTATATAATTTCTCCCCTATAAACTACTTAGAGTATAATAATATACTAGAGATTATAAGTTAATAGTTCTACTAGTTTAGATAATTATAAAGTATCTACTAATTTATATATAACTATAATATATATAGAGATATTTATATCTAGAGGTAAGCTAAAAAGAAATTCCTAAAGTTCCTACTAATATCTAACTAGTTATATTCTAATCTATTAATAGATTTTATTACTAACTTACTCCCCACAAAAGGATAAGGTAGCTATTACCTCTAGATTATTATTAATTAACTAGATAAAGTCTCTATATTAGAGGAGATAGATATAATAGAAATAGAGGTATATATTTAGTAGTTTTTTAGTTATTATTATAAGTTCTATAGAATATTATATTCTATTATAAGTAATAGAGAGTCTAACTAAGTAAGTTACTTCTGGAAGAAGTTCTATAAATTAATAGATATTATATACCTACTAAATATTAATTACTACTTACAGACTAATAGGATTATAGAATAGTATAACTAGAAGATCTAAGTAATTTTAAGGGTATTTACCTACTAATTTTAAGATAACTAGAGTAACTTACTACTTATTATATAGTTAGCTTTCTGTAATTAGTAGTATAATATAATAGAGACTATATTTTTTTTTGTGGATTATAAATATTATATTAACTTTATCCTAATTACTAAGAAGTATATAAAACTACCTAATAGTAGTAAGACTGTAGCCTACTAGTTAGTTAAGAGAATATAGTTAGTAATAATATATATCTATATAGAGATAGTTACTATTTAGTAGAAATTAGAAGCCCAAGCGAATAGAATCTAGTCTCCTGCAGATTAGTATTAAGTTAGTAATAAGATATAGTTAAATATATCTAACTATAAGTTACTAAAACTAAACTGAAAGCTAGTCTAGCTATATTATAAATATATAATAGTAAAAATCCTCTTACTATATATTATAAAGCTAGATACTTTAGAGTCTATTTACCTATAGTTTTATATAGATTTACTCTAGAGAGCTGCTACTAATCTACTGTCTAAGTAAGTTATAGTTAATAGCTAGCTACTACTACTAGTGGATAATAATAGGGAGGTTAAATAGCTAGTTAAAATATTCTTACTGTGAGGATATATTAAGTAGAAAGAAAATATTAATAAGAAGTTTTTATTAAATAGGAAGGATATATAAACTCTATATAGAAGCTTATTAATACTATTATAGATATAGTAACCCTAGAGTAGTATAAGGTGATATATAGACTAATTGTGAATAATAATAAGGATCTAACCTATAGCTTCCAGCTGGGCGGCAGCTAGAGAGGAGGGAGGTAATATTACAAACTATACCTAGATATCCAGCTAGGACTATACTTAGGTATCCGAAGCTAACCCTCTCGTCCGGATGGAGCTCCAGTAAACTCTATATAGTATTATATATGCAGACTTTTCCATGCACTTATAAAGGCTTCTCTTTTACTCCTTAGTTCTAAATAAACAGTATTTTACGCCACCTTCTAGTTAAATAAACCTAGGTCCAGCCTTTCACAGTATACTACTATTATTCCTAAGTCTGGTACTGTAGATATAGGTTTATAGCTTATATGTGTATACTACTTATATAATAACTGAAGCTTACGGCTGAAGCTTAAGTTTATTATAATTATCCCCTTAGATTTATAGTAAGCTCTACGTTATAAGTCTAATAAAACTATCTATAGCATCTTAATTACTTCTATCCTAGTTATTCTAGTATATTTTCTTCTATTACTTTATCTCTACTAGTTAGTCTTATTTATTTATTATATATACACTAATAGTTATCCTAAAGTAACTTTTAGATGAACTATAGCTATTCTCTCTATTATAGTAGTTATAAAAATATATAGATAGTAGAGCTAGTAGGGGTATTCTATTTAATCTAGGTTTAGTAATTAATTTACTAGTGTATAAACTGTTTTTTTATATAGTTAGAGGGTTGTATAAAGTTCTGCAGCTTAGAGTAATTAGTTTATAGTGGGATTTACCTTAGTAGATAAGGTATTAGTATTAGGAGAGTATAGTAAATAGGTATTAGAGATATAAATTTAGGAGGATTATATAAAGGAGGTCTGACCTTTAAGTTTTACTGGATTACTACTGAAGAGGTAGGATTAGGTTATTAGAACCTACTTTAGGCTATTCACTATAGTCCTAGTGTTATCTCTTTATATTTTAGTGTAGTTGATTTTTATAGTATATTAAGTTAGGTTAGTACTTAGGTTTGTAAATACCCTCCTGATAGCTATAACAGATTAGTATTAAAAACTAATAATAAGTATCTAAAACGTTAGGAGTTATTCTGAGTCTATATTATTAGTTGTGAGGGAGGATTCCTATAGATATTAATATAGGGTCTAAAATATTTACTAATAATTAACTTCTAGCGTGAGACTAAGGGAACCTTATCTAGTTACTAATGCCGCTTGTTGGATAAGTACTATAGAGAGTTGATAATATTAAGGATTCCGTCTTGAATAAAGGCTCTGGATTATTCTACTGCTCGAAGGCTATAGGTAAATAGATTATACTGAGGGTCTGTAGGTGTAACCTAAATGTTCGCCTGTAGTAGTTTAATTATATCTGGCGATATATTAACGCTGAGGTAGAACTGTAACAGCTAGTTTACTACTTTGATAAAGTGATTATTATTAGAGTCTTCCTATATAGAGTTAGAATAATAAACTTTATTATTAGTCTGGTTAACTGTGAGGTTTACTTAGTATATATTACTGTTACTAATAAGGAATATAGTAATATCTGTATCCTATAGGTTAGTTATTAGGTTGCTTACTTCTTTTTGACTATGCTTAAAAGGATTGCTATTGGTATTATAGCTGCCTTCTGAGTATTATAAATTAGCTATTCTAGTAGACTAACAGATAGTAGAGCTTCCTTACAGACCTGCGTGAAGAAGGATATTTAGCTTCTGTGAGTCTAAGTATTCTTCTATCTGTAGGATGCTCTCGGCGTTATATAAGTGGATACTTTTTTTAACTATATGTTATTGTGTTATAGGGTCTTAATGGTTAATTTCTAGGTTTACGTTATAGTAACTTAGGAAATAGTTTTATGAATTCTTACTATTTATATACTAATTTTCTACTGTGAAAGGATATTTATTATTTAGTGTAGGTTTTAGCTTTTTGTTTGGTATTTTAATAATAAGCTCTAGTCTGTTAGCTTTAATAAAATAAGGCTCTCTATTATATTTCTGATTATAGGGGCTAGAGATAAGGTAGAGTAATTTCTCTATATTTCTGTTTCTTTACTTATAGTCTCTTATAGGTATTTATAGTAGTTTACTAATCTGTATTTCTAGAAGTTTATTTCTATATACAGTATACTAGATTATATTACAGACTAACTTTAATAAAAGGTTAAGTTTGATAAGTAGCTATAGAGTTTGTGAATATTTTTCAGAGGATTCTGGCGTTAGTTATATTTTGTTTGCTAGAATGAAACTTAATACTGATATTAGTATTAGTATTAGTATTAGTGTAGTTATCTTAGCTAGAGTGATGTTAAAGTATTTAGCTAGATTGCTCTGAATCTACTATATCTACTTATTTTTGTTAGCTTTATCATCTGGATGATATTTTATATTTTATATTTTCTATATTATTCTATTTAGTACTAATATTAAGCTACTAGGAATAGCTGAGTGAAACTTCCGAGTGAGTTTTTCTTACTAAGTAGTTAGTATACTATTATAGTTACAATTTCTAAGTGGGATCTAGCTAGTAGTGAGGATTTTTTATATTCAGTCTAAAAAGACTATTAGTAAAGTTTATTTAGAGTAGCTAGAGGTTAATATAATATAAGTTTATCTAGCTATTAAATATTATAGTTTAGCTTTACTTCTTCTTATATATAGGTTTGTAAATATTAATATAGAAATAAACTTCTCCTTATTTTATTTATTAGATTACTATATATTATAGTATTATATATAGTTTTATTATTAGTCTATAAGAAGATTTATCTATATTAAAATACTATCTTACTTATAGAGGAAAAGTAAGATAATAAATTATTTTTATTTATACTCTTTTTTATATTAAATTACTACTGCCTAAAGGTTATTATTAGCTTTAATATAGTAAACTGAAATATCTACTATATAATTTTGTATTGTCTAAGTGAAGCCTACACTCTAAGTTTCCCAGATTAGTCTTTCCTGCTGCTTAATTTAGCTAAGGAGGTTATAGAGACTAGCAAGGTAGTTTGAGAGCTTATCTGTATTTATAGTGTGGTTATTCTAAATTACTATTAGTTAGAAGTGATTTAGTAAGAACTTTATTACTATAATACTTCCTAGTTTGAGCTAGTGAGGAAGCTTATCTATTAGTAGTTTAAAGTTAATATTAGGGTTAGTAGGCTATTTATTATAGATATTAGCTTAAAGAGGAGATTAGTTATTATAGTTTTTTAGGTATTTTTAATAAAACTAACTTCTGGAAGGTATTATTAGTGGTGGCTTTATTCTGGTTTTTGGATCTGGGAGTGGGCAGGAGGCTTCTAACTCTGTAAGTTGCTAGTAATACTAATTAATACCTAAGGTATGTATATTATTGGAGGTAGGTGACTTTATTAGGCTTGTGGTGTTGCGAGGGAAAGTTATTACTAGGTAGATAAGAATTAGGGAGAAGGTTAAGAGAGTAATATAGAGGTAATTTATAGGTTTAAACTGTAAGATTAATAAGGTTTATAATAGTAGATATTTTATTAAGGTAGGTATCTTAATAGGCTTAGGGAGTTCAGGATATTAATATTAGTATTGAGAGAGAGAAAGTTGAAATATTATTAGAGAGTGAAGGTATTTAGTTCAATAGTCTGTAGGCTTGGGAATATATAGCTTTTAACTAATTTACTTAAGAAGTATTATCTTCCTTTTAGATAAAAGGATTCCTTCTTTATGACTAGCTTGGTTTTTAGTAACTTACTAGCTGTAATTATATATTCACTATAGTGAGAGGTATAAAAATACTTCCTCTAACCCTTACCTACTCTATCTCTCTTTCTTATCTATAATTCTCTAGCTTCTATTTTGCTTTGTCTGTAATTAACTTTCTTCTATTATATCTTAGTATAATTACCTCATTCTGAATAAGAATATTTATATCTCTCGCTCGTGCGAACTTAGGAAGCTAAGTGCTTTCTATGTGATTTATAATATTAGTTACTCTATATCTCAGAAACTAGTAAGTAGTATATATCTGTAGGTTACAATTCTATCAGCTAAACTAATAGTAAGTTCCCTATTATTTAGTATCTCCTTATAAGCTAACTGATTATTAGGTAATTGTTAGTTTTATATTTCTGTATTTTGTTATTCTTCAGAATAAATACTTTAAGGTTATATTTATACTTTAGCTTCAGTTTAATGAGGATTCTTAAGTTATATAAGTAATATTTTAATATATTCTTATAGGTTATTAGGATTATAAGAGAGTCTATTTATATACTATAGGGATATTTATACTTTATTGTTGAGTTTTTATTTACTAGAGTGTTACTTTTCCTGATAGTTTGTAAGCTTAAAAGATTCTCAGTTAGCTAGCTACTATATATAGCTTCTTTATCTAGAGGTATAGTGGTTGAAATATAGTGCTTTATAGTTACTGTGAAGAGCGAGCTTATGTTACTTATAATAATAAAATTAGCTTTTAGGTCTGTAAATCCTATTTTAAGTATATCTTCTTTTTCGGAACTCTCTATACTAACTACTTCTTCTACGAAACTTAAAGAATCTGTAATTTTAAGTATATTAGAGTTTAATAGTAATGGGGTTATAGTTATATATATCCTAATAATATTTATTAGCTGAGTGGAGAATATAATAGCTTTTCTATACTTAAGTTTAAGATTCCTTAGAGTTTTAAGAAGACTAAAGTGGTAGAAGTAGCTTATTTTAATTTTCCTTATTTTCTTAATATTATTTTTCCTGAGTAAAAGAAGATTTATAATATTCCTGATGCTATATTTATATATATTATCTATATTTCTATATAAGAGCTTCCTCTCTAGCTTCTTTAAGATAAGCTATTTTCTTAAATCTAAAAAGATATCAAGATGTAGTAAGAAAGTGTGGTTACTCAGTAGGAAACTCTCAGTTGAGGTCTAGAAATAAAGGAAATACTGGAATAAAGGAAATAGTGAATATATAATAGGTCTGTGAATGCGAATAGAAACTAATCTCCTAACTATTTTTATCTTTTAATATATTTCCTTAAATATGTATTTTCTTATTATAATTAAATAAATACTTCTACTCTATAAAGAAAAGATAAAAATACTTTAGTTATTAAAGTTTAAAGCTGGCTTTTGACTGTTTGAAATAGTAGAAATAGTGAAATAGTAATATTACTTTTATAGTTTTCCTCCCTAAAGTTTAGAGAAATACTTCGGAATCTAAAGTTTCTAATTTTAGGCTAGAAGAAATAGGATCTCTATAAAATATAAATAGAAAAGAAAATATAAATAAAAACTATCCTATAGGCTTACGAATTAGTATAAGAATATTTTAGATACTGACAGGTGAGAAATCCGGATCCTGGAGTGGTATTTTAAGATATACTACTCTCTTTTTTAGATTTAAATCTGGAAGATAAATTTTAAATATAGGATCCTTTAGTATTAGATTAGTAATCTTTCTGATACTTAAGAGATATATTTATCTGTAAGTTAGTAGTATAATATTATTATTATTATTACTTTTATTTAGAATTATAGATTTCTTTATATTTTCTTCCTCTTTAATATCTATTAGTTTTCTTTTAGCTGGAAAGACTCTCTCTAGTTCTAACTTTAGTTTAGATCTGTAAATATCCAGATTGGCAGGTTTCTAATATCCAGCTGATACTTAAATAAACTTTCGTAAGCAGTTTCTACTATAAGTTAAACTTTAAATCTCTTCTCTAGATAGAGTTACTAGTCTATATAAGGAAGAGTCTAGTATATATAATAGTATATAAAAAAGCTTAGTCTATTAGTATTTAAGCTTACATTCTGATAATTTATTAATAGTCTACTTTATATTATAAACTAATATAAAATTCCTAATTTTTAGTTTATCCTCTTAAAGAATATTAGCCTGATAAATATTAAAACTGTCTGTAGCTTTCTTATATTAGTTTGTAATTATTTTTATAGTATTCTCTCTATCCTTCTCTAGCTAAGTAAATATCTTAATCTGTAGTTATAATTCCTCCTTTTTTATTTATATTAATATTTAGTCTAAAACCCTCTATATAAGTATTAATATCTTAATTAGTATAATTATTTTATATTTATACTTAAGGTAGAAGGGAGTGTATCCTATTAAGATTTAAACTATTATCTAATCTGTTAATAGTATTATAGGTAATAGAGAGTGAGGATTTTTATTACTATTCCCTACTATCTATACTAATAAAGTATAGGTAATTAGTTAGTAACTAACTTTAATAATTCTATTAGTCTGTAGGTTATAGGTAGAGGTAATTTATTACTTTATATTATACTGCTTATTGAATTTAATAATATATTACTTATTCTTAGGGCTGCTATTAATAATAAGTATACTATAGAGACTATATTATATAATAACTTCTTCCTATAGGAACTTTGTGATAGTCTTTAATATTACTCTATTTAGCTATTACGCTTCTAGCTATCCTGTAAAAATATCTCTAGTTTTAATAAGATATTACTTACCTACTCTCTAGATATCTAGATTAATATAGCTGAATAGGTATCTTTATAAAGTTATAAAGCTGTGAAGGTTATTAGTATATTAGGCTTAATATAATTAACAGTCTAGATAATACTTTACTACTTTGCGGACCTTTCTATATATATCTATCTAGCAGTATTAGTTAGCTAGCTTACGAAAGATTATTTCTCAGTTATAATGCTTACCTTTATTATATACTGTAGTAATAAGCTTCTGACGAATTATGAGATTATCTTCTACTTACTGTAGCGTTAGCTTATGTGGAGTGGCTCTGGTGAAGAGTAGTTAATTGTGTAGTTGAAAAGCTAATACTTTATGCCTGAAGGCTCTGAAATAGGTTAGGTTAATACTAGGTAGCTTCTTTAGAATTACTAAATAGTAAGTAATCTGCTGAGATTTATATAATTAAGTTTGTGAATCGCTCAGTATAGTACTAGGGAGTATTAGTTCTGGGTTTATATTACTATTAGTGGCTGGAGTGATATTTATATTAAAAACTTTCTTAATATATTACCTGTCGCTAAGGGAGTAAGCTCTGTCGAAAAAAGCTGAAGTACTTATATCTGTAAAGAAGATTTACTTATTAATCTAGTTATTAATATTCCCTTCTTCTGTGTTATTAACTTTATTAGAGGGTCTGGAGGGTTTCTAAGATAACCTATTAGCTGCTGAGTTTACTATTCTGCTGATATAATAGATTTTAAAGTTAAATATCTATATCTAAGATATCTAGTGAATAATGAGGGTTTCTGGAAGATTTGAGGCTATATTATTAAGCTGAACTATAAGTATTTTTATATCTGTTTTTAGTAAAAAGTGCTAGCTGTATAGATAGTTATAAATTTACTTTAAGGTTTTGAATATACTCTAAAGTTTTTTCTTTTCTATATTATAATTAAGTTTTAGGTCTATAAATAAACTATTCTTATAGTGGGCGACAGTTTTCTTCTATTTAATAAATTATCTAAGAATTATGCTCCAGCTGGTTCTACTGGTGTCTACTGCTAAGTAGATCTAGCTTCTCTCTTAGCTATAGTTGATAGAAATGAGTATAGGAGCGTTGTAAAGTTTATCTTATAGCTAGCTTATTACTGTCTTCTGAGGGTTAAGCTATTAGAAAGGGATATTCTTCTTAAGTAAGTTATTAAGTGGCTGGGTAATAGTGGAGTAGTCTTTTATTTAAACTTAATAGAAGGTAGTAATACTTAAGAATAAATAGATTTTAGAGATATTATAGTATATTTTCTACTTCTTAATTTTAGTAATTTTGGACTCTTTAGGCTGTCGGCTATATATCCTATAGATGTAGCTTATAATGGTGACAGTTTCCTGTGCCTATTGTGATTTAATTACTGTAATAATGCAGCTAGTAAGCTTAATATTTATTAGAATCCTATTAATATTCTGAATATGCTTCAGGATATACCTACGAATATCTGGATAATGTAAGTTATCTTCTTTATTATATATTATTATTAGCCTTTTGATTACTATATTGTCTAGGAAAGCTTTATAATAGTTAGGAATTAAGTTGTAGAGAATTCTTATTATAATCTTTATAAACTGGGCAATAGAGTTAGTATTTCTTATAGGTAAAGTATAGTATTTTAGTAGATTTAATAGGGTTGTAAATATAGTTAAGTTCCTACTTTTTAGGTTAAGAGGGATCTGATTGTAACCTAAGAAAATATCGAGAAGGGATAAAAACTTATATATATTAAAATTTTCTGAGAATTTATCTACTTCAAGTAGCAATTCTATATTTTAAATTATAATATTATTAATTTTTATAGCTGAGTTAATAAGTTTTATCTTACTATCTTTCTTCCTAATAAGAAAGAAAGGATTTTAATATATAGTATAGCTATATTTTAGAATCCTATTCTGAATATAAACTCTAAGGATCTTAATAATATTTTTGATTAGTTTCTTAGGGATTAGGATAGATCTTACTTACTATATTTTATATAGAATAGTTTTAATTGTCTGTAGTGGCGTTACTGATTTAAGTAGTTTACTATAATAACTGAAATTATAAGTTAGATCTTACTTTTATACTTTCAGGATTTCTACTAGAAATTTTTTCTCTAGTTTATGTAAGTAACTTACTGAATCTATAATTTTATTTAGATATTCTGGAGTTAGATATTCTTCAGTATTAATTTTTAAAAACTTTAATATAATTATATTTATAAATTATCTCTTAAGACTACTTTTAATAATTTTCTCTACTTCCACTTATATTTTCAGCTTCCACTTAAAGTTACTCTCTAGAGTTATCTTATTAGATAGTATATTATTAATTAAGTTAATCTTCTTATCTTTCGTTTTATATATTATATTAATATTCTTAACTGGTTCTCCTTATATATCTGCTGTTACTATATATTTAGTTACATCTGGGGAGCTTTCCTCCCAGTTATTAAATACAATGTCTAATACTACTACTACCTCCTAACCTCTATAGTGCAGGCTTTTCTAACTTTTCTTCCCTCTTACTAAAACTTACTATACTGATAGTTTAGGTCTGTAAAGGTTATAGGGATACTTTCTATCGTAGGATAGATAATCTAGACTATATTTTCTAAGAGATATAATAATATAGTAAGTCTCCTGAATTTTTAGCTTTATAACTTAGTAAACTGAAATCTCTAAAATCTCCTGAAACTTCTTCTCTAAGTTATTAATTACTATAATAACTTCTTTATTATTATTTAGCTGTATCTAGACCTCTTCTGGTACTTAGTCTCGCAGCTATAGCGCGAAATCCGTAAAATCTGAATTAAAGCTAGATAGTAGTATATCTAACTCTTCCTCCTCCTCTTCCTTACGTCAACTATCTCTTCCTGTAAAAGAATAACTATCTGCTAATATAGGGTTATTAGTGGAGGCTACTAGTTTTCCTCTTCTGTAGGAAGAGAAAGATTATATACTTTTTAAATCTGGTTAAAACTACCTATATCTATAATAATATCGTGGAACTTTGCTGTTAAGTTAAGTATATAGAACGATAGTAAGATATTCAGCCTGTTATTCCCAGACTAAAATATACCTATAATCTAGTTTAGAGTGTAATTCAGTATTATTCTAATCTTAATAATAAATAGAGCGTCTAAAACTAAATTCTTTATAGTGTAACTTTTAGGTGTAACGAAAAATCCTATATTAGAGATATAGTAGTTACCTAACTAAATATTCTCTATTATTACTTCAGTAAAATTAGTTATATAATTAATATTAGTAATATTATAGAAACTCAGTCTCGTTAGAGTTATATAGAACTATAGATTAACTATTTATATATACTCCTCTAAGATAATATTAATTATAAAGTCTATATTAATAATTCTATGGACTTTTAAGCCTACTAAGCCTGTAAATTAAATATTAATCTAGAAATACGTTATAATAAAGTTATATATTATCGCTAAGGTTATTATTATCTAGTCTACTGCGGAGATAACCTTAACTGTAAAGCTTACTACCTTAATATCCATACTATAACTCTGAATAATATTACTAGGTTGGGTCTGTGAATATATTCCTCCTACGTTGCTAGATATTCTGGAGGGTAGAGAAGCTGTTACTACTTATAGCTTAGTATACTTACGATTCTAGCGCTCTATCTGCTTATAGATTACCTGACTCTACTTCCTAACTTTATTATAGAGTCCTATAAAGTCCTTATCCGCAGGAAGAAAGATATCCTAAATCCCTTTATTACTAAAGTAGCTATCTATAACTATTTTTATATACTTATAGTTAACCTTAGTATATATAAGTTAGTTATAGTGAAGTAGCTCCTTAGGAACTGAAACTTACTTACTAACCTTCTTATAATAGATATAGTATATAAGGCTTCAGTTCTCTTTACTAGTTAAGACTGTAAATATAGAGGTCTCACTCTTACTAGCCTTCTAAGTAAGCTACTAGCGAGGTAGCTTCTCTATATTAGGTAGTATCTCCCT
Organism: Colletotrichum lindemuthianum; assembly: GCA_001693025.2. Classification (NCBI taxonomy): domain Eukaryota; kingdom Fungi; phylum Ascomycota; class Sordariomycetes; order Glomerellales; family Glomerellaceae; genus Colletotrichum; species Colletotrichum lindemuthianum. The sequence goes on along the minus strand of MASP02000468.1, from coordinate 1,333 downwards.
ATTATTAAATATAAGCTCTATCATCCTTATACCCTTAAATATCTATATAGTCGCAAGCTTATAGTGTATAGCAATTAGGTCTATAAATATAGCAGTCTTTAGCTTATATAAATTATATAACAAATAGTGGTTATTAGTTAGCTTTATCCTCTCTACTACTTTAACTTCCTTAGAAGCTATTCTCTTTAGAACTTTCTCTAAAACTATATTAATATACTCTATTAGTGTGAAGCTAACTATTATAATATTCAGAACTATATGAATATTTTCTATCTAGCCTCTCCTCCTCTCTAGTGTTAGCTAGTTTTTCTGTAGGATTTTTATAAGGATAGATATTATTAACTGAGTCTAAGCAGTCTAATATTCATTCTGAAATTTAGTAGTAGTAAACTATTATTATACTTCACTCTGGGTGTATTATTATAGTAGGTTCTAGAAGTTAGTAAACTAAGTTTACCTATAAGCTAATACTACTGAAGTTACTAGAAATTACTGAAGCTTCTTAGTAATAAAGAGAAGAACTATTTTGTAGTTAGGCTAGTTACTAGTTTATCTATTAAAAATAATATTACTTTTAATTTTTTCTAGGTTCTAGTGGATCCACTTAATATAATAGTAGTAGTTAAGTATATTAAAGTAGTAGATGCCTTCAGAAATATACTATAATAGCTACTAGTATATAAGTTTCTAGTAGCTATCTATTCTATACTAGTAGTATAGTGTAGAAGTAGTTAGTGTAAATTAATCTTAATATTTATTATTTTGATAATTAGGTTAATCTTAAAACTTATTTCCTCCTCTCCTATAAAGCTAGTTTCTATAATCTCTACTATATTAGACTACTGAATCTATAATGTAAACTATATAATTATTATAGTTACTTAGCTTAATAGTATATAATTCTGCTACTAAGCTCTAAGTCTTTTTGAAGTTATTTATAAGCTCTTATAAGCTAGTTTCTATCTTAGTAATAATTATCTAGTTGAGGCTTAAGTTTTTAAACTAACTTAAAAGCTACTTACTATTAAGGTTAAGTTTATCTGTAACTATATTAGCTTTCTTAGTAGTTTTTATAATTTTAGACTGGGAGGTTATATTTATGGAAGCTGCTGAGGTTCCTATAGGAGCTAGCTAACTAATTAATTACTTAAGGAGGATTTAGTTACCTACCTATTAGGTTAGTAAATACTTAAAAAAATATTAGGATATTTTAACTAGCTGAGGGATCTTATAGTAAAGGTTCCTAGTGATCTCTTTAAGAGATTAAAATAGGAGTGTTACGGGCCAGCCCCGTACGGAACACGCTACGGAACACCCTACTTAAGTGCAGCCA
>MASP02000467.1:33990-106351 GCA_001693025.2 Colletotrichum lindemuthianum | reverse complement strand
TTATTATTATTATTATTATTATTATTATTATCATTATTATTATTATTATCAATTATATTAATAAGCTCTTTAAAAGCAGAAGTTACTTGTTTAGAGCTTTCAGGTTTTAATAACTTTCCCTAGATAAATCTATTATACCTATCAATAGATAAGATAAAGTATTTTTAGAAGTTGTAGGTTTCTAGAGATATAGATCTATATAAGTTAAAACTAATATAATTAAGATACTTAAACTTCTTATAGTTATTAGACTTTCTATTAACTTTACTAAAAAACTTAGCCACAAGGTAGATTTTATAAGTAAATAGTTTAATACCCTTATTATCTTTATAACTTATATTACGTTTAATACTATTTACTAATCTAGGAATATTACTAATATAACCTATTTAATTATACTATAGCTTTACGTTATAAATATTATTATTAATAAAAATATCAAGAACTACATCTTTACTAATAGAAAGTTTAAATTTCCAGGGGTTATTAATCTTGGTTTCTATAAATAATAACCTATTTTTCTCTATATTATATAATATAAGTTTATTAAAGACCATAGATAAGATTTCTATGCAGTTAAGTCTAAATTAATGTAACAAGTTAATACCTAACTATAATATATATCAGATATTTCTTAAAAGCTATTGATATTATTTAAAGTAATGTTTAAGTTATTGTTTAATGTTAAAATAATCTTTCTAGTATTTCCCTACTTGATAGGTTGAATAATATGTATTCTATTCACTAAAAGAAAGTAGTTTTCGACTATATAAGTAGCAGTATTAGTATTAATAAAAAGAATAGTAAATCTTATTATTAAAACTTCTAGTTTCTTTAGCTTTTTCAGAGATCCAAGAACATAAAGTCTTGTTGATATTACTTTTTAAATGATGTGTTCAAAGAGGTTAGGTAAAAGTCATATTTTTAAACTTAATATCCATTTTACTTTATTTCTTGTCATCTTTATCAACTTCTTTAAAAGTTAAATTAAGTATATATAGCTTTTAGTTATAGGACCAGAGATTTCTTTAACTTTATTATTATTTATTAAAAGAATATACATCTCTTTAAAGTTATTATTCTTTTTTTTGTCTTCTTATTCTTAAGAGTAAAAGTAAAGAAGCCCTTATTAATATTATGTTTCTAAGATTTTGATTAGTTGGAAGCTTTTTTTTAATAAAAGATAAGATAGGTTTTTTAGTTTAATAAGTTTTTGTTTTAGTAATTCCAGAAAATATCCTCCTGTTTCTTTTAAGATTTCTTTACCTTATTAGAAAACTACTTAGTAACCCTATTCTTAAAATTCTTCTTACTTATAAAGTCAACTAAAGTAGTATAAGTATTTCTTCTAACTTTATCTAATAAATTAAAGAATGAACAATGTAACTAATAAGAATCCTTATTAAATCTAAAATATTAAGTAACTATATTATTAACTTTTTATAATCTTGATGAAAGCTATTTAGAATATAGGTAGTAACTATTTAATTTGAGAGTTTAACTTTTTTATAAAATAGGTTATTAATAAGTTTCTTTATCTTATTAAGATAATCTTCTATAAACTCAAAATTACTAAAAGTAGTATTAAACAGTTTTTTATAAGTAAGAAACGTATTTATAAAAAATAGTTAGCTTATAAAATCTCTTTAAATAACTGAAAGTATTATAAGTATTAATATTAATTTAAATAACTTTTGAAGAATTATTCTTATAGTTTAGATACCCTCTATTTAAATAGTTTCTTAGCTACTAGTATATTTATATTAATATAAATACTATAGTTTCTAATTTAGAGTTTATTTATATTAGTTTTACTAGGTGAAGGTATATTATATATATTATAGTATATAGTGTGCCGATAGAATAAAAAATACTAATATTTATAGTATATAGTCTAAAAGCTATATATAGGCTAAATCTAGATATTCCAGGTAATTAGTTACTAATTACCTCGCGGCTAATAATAACTAGTAGCTAGATATTACTAATAGTGGTAGTTTTCACTATTAGACTATATTATATAGTTAGTATACTATAGGATCCTAGTAACCTTATAGCTATTATATTATTAATCTTAGTAAGAAATCCTTTTTACCTATTAACTATAACATATTATAGTTTTATATATAAGATACAATCAATTAAATAACCTATATCTTTTAACTAATTAACTTTATAAATTCTCTCCTTCAATTTTTAATAAGTAATCTATACCTCTATATAAGCTATTATATTGTTTATATCAATAATTCTCTCTAGAATATAGTTTAGGAATTTCTTAGTAAAGATATTAGTAAGGTTATTCTTACTATTAATTTACTATATCTTATAGAGTTTTTAATATTTATATAACTACCTTAAGGTTATAATGTTAATTATAAGCTTTCTTTCTTTTAGAATATTAAGCTTTATAAGGTATTTATATAATAAGTATAAGTTAATATAAATAATTATAGAAATAGAAGGAAGGTCATAATAAGTTATAGCTTTTTATAAAGATATAGTAATAGTATATATAAAGTTTATATTAGTAGCTATAATATAAATTTCTAAGGTAAGTATATATCTGTTTATTTCTTTACTATTAGTTAAAAAGTAATAAATTAGGTTACCCTAGATTATAAATTTACCTTTACTAGAAGCTATCTTTTAGCTTAGAATTATTATAAATTCTAATTAAGATAATAGATTAACGTTAGTAGTAAAAAAGCTATTTATAAGAATATAGAGATATATTTCAGAGAGGTTAAAAAGAATAAAGATTAAACTTTAATTTAAGTATTTTATTTACTATTTAATATACTTATTAAGGGTAGTGATATTATTACTGGAGAGCTATTATTCTTATATAGTATGTAAGAGATTGAAGAGTATCTTAGGCTAGTAAATTAAAGTAATATATATTTTATATATATATTATTTAATATAGCTTTTTTAAGTATCTTAAAATTTATAAGGATATTGATAATAGTAAGCTTATAATCTTAGTCTTTTTATATAAGAAGAAGGTTTTTATTGTAGAGGGAAAGTATATTACTATTAAATACTGTTAAGCTAGTATGGAAGACTAGTGAAAAGGTTAAGGGAATTAAACATTTAATAAATCACAGAAGAATAGGGAATTCAGAATACTATCTGAAAATAGTATTAATATTAGTAGAAATAGTAATAAAGATAGGAAGTTCTAATTCTACTGAAGGTGGGGGAATTCCAGATATATCTATCAAAATAGAGTTTATTTTCAGAAATATTAACTTTATATATAAAAGATAAATAGAAGCTACTTATATATAGGCTACTATATAATCCGTTTATCAAATTTTCTAATATTAGAGGTTAACTAATTAAGGGTATAATTTATATAGATTATATAATCTAAACTCTAATAATTGATTTACTAGAATAAATAGAAAATATAGGGTTATAAGAGTAAAGTAGAATACTTATCCCTTATTTACCTAATATAGGGTTTTTGGAATAAAAAGAGTAATAGCAAAATGCTATAACTCTAACATCCCCCCGTAAGTTATATAAGATAACTATATTTAATAGCTTAAAAAGGCAGTAAAAAAAAGTAAAAAACTCTAAAATCTATATAGGGAAAATAGAGAAAATAAAAGTCTGCAAACCCTAAAACTATAAAAGGTAAAAAAGAAAAGAACTTGGAGAAGAAAGGAAAATCTAAAAAACCTAAAACCTTATATAGGTAAAAAGGAAAAGGTTATTTTTCAGAAAATAGATAATTAGCATCATTTTCTTTATAAGAGGGTAGAATATTATTTTTAAAATTATTCTGTAAAATCTTCTTAACAATATTATTAAATTTAACTTAGCCTAAAAGCTTTACTAAAAAATCAGTAATATTATTATTTATACTAATATAATAGAGATTTATCTTATTATCTCTTATAAGATCTCTAATATAATAATAACGAATATTAATATACGTAGCGTTTTTATGGAATTTAGCATTTTCAGTAAGCTCTTTAGCTGATTAATTATCAATAAAGATAATAAGCTTATTAATAGTTCTAAATTCTAAAGACTTATTAATAAAGCTATAATTATTAAGTAAGTAAATAGCTTCTTTAGCAATATCTGCTGAAGCTATATACTTAGCTTTATAAGTAGATAAAGCTACTATTTTTTACTTAGTTAAACTATAGCTAATAATATTATAAAACTCCAGGTAAAGTATATAAGCTAAAGTGGATTTCCTATTATCAATATCTCTTACCTAATCTAAGTCTATAAACCTAAATAAATTAAAGATATTAATATTATTATAGTTATAAGTTAGCTTATAATTAGGGTTCTTTTTCAAGTAACCCTGAATTTTATTAAGGATAACGAAATATTTTTTAGAAGGATTTAAAGATAATTTATAGTAGATAGTAATAGCTAGAGTAATATCTAGCCTGGTTTTAAGGCTAAATATAATAAAGTTCCTACTTCTCTTTAATATTCTTATATCTTTTACTTAAAAGTATTATTTTTATTCTTGAAGAATTTGGATTTAGTATCTATAGGCAGATTTAAACTATAGAGATCTTCTTTATTAAATCTAGTAAGAATTTTATTAGTATATTCAAACTGATATATTTCTATAACCTTATTCTTTCTGATAATAACTAAATTATTACCTAAGAAAATATTAGGTTCTTCTAAATCTTGGATTTTTATATTCTTTTAAAGATTACTATATATATACTTAGGAGTAGTACAATTATTAGCCTCTAATAGTATATTATCAATATAATATACTAGAATAGTTAAATATTTACTTTTATTAAGAGTAATATTAAGTATAAAAACTTCTTTATTATAAGGAGATACTTAAGAACCAATTTTATATAAAACTAATTTAAAGTATAAATACTATAATCTAGGGCTCTATTTTAAACCTATATAAAGTCTTATTAAGTAGATATATAAAACGCTAATTCTTATAGTTATTATTGAAAACTAAAAGTATAGTGGGACTCAGCCTGCTCTTATTAGTAAATAATCTTAATATATTAAGTGCGGCCGACATACAAATAATACTTACACAGATACAGACACTTCTGGTGCAGCTGGATAATTTTCAAAATCTCTATAATTATATCACTATAATACTATATAGTATCTAGTAATTAATATTACTATAGTATATTAATATTAGGATATTATCTAATTATCAACTAGTCTCCGAAATAGTTAGCTTAATATAGTAAGTTATGGGATAGCTATATAATTTTCTTTTAAATATCTACAGGCTGCCTGTTAATTATAGTATTCAGAATAATTTCAGTAAAGCTTAATTTAATAAACTAATAGCCTTAACTATAATACTTATCGCTAAATATCTCTTTACCTATTCTATACTCTTTTAGTTATAGGTGGCTATATAGATTTTAAGGGAATTTTGATTTTATTATTTAGTTACTTTTACTTTATACCTATAGTAGTACCTAAGCTCTTCTACCTATATATAATTCTAACTGTAAAATTTACTTAGTAATAGTATTTATACTAATACTAGCTTATACTTTATACTAATACTAGCTTATAACTGGTTTAAATAGTAATAAGATTACCTATTATTATAGATAATTATACCTCTAGTTATAATATTTAACCTTATAGTGAAGGAAGACCTTATAGTAATAATCTATATAGTGAGAGCTTTAGTAAGGCTAGAGCTTAATATATATAGCTGAAAGTAACTATTAAGATTATAGAATTAAGAACTTTAATAAACTTCTTAAAGATAGAATAAAATAAAAGACTGAAAGCTAAATATTCTATAATTTATTACTTTTCTATATTTAAACTATCCTTAGTATTATACAATAAAACTGAAATTTCCCTTGAATTTATATAGCTACTTATAACTAGAGTAATATAATAGTGGATTCTAAATATTTCTTTATAACCCCTATAATAGGAGATATTAATATCTTCTAAAAAGTCTAAGTAATATTATAAATACTAATATTAATAAGTAGACTCTAGATATTCAGAAGAAAATCGTTTAGTTATTTTATAATCTACTATATTAAGCTAATAATTTTGGAAATTAGTTATTAATTAGATAGTATCTTAATATTAATATATTATATTAATTACTAGATATTTTAGAGTATTATAGTATTATAATTACTAGGGTTTTCGATATAATATAGTTATACTAAAAGTATCTATATTTATACTAATATTATTTATATATTAATATATTTAATATATTAAGATTATTTATTAATAAAAGTAAGCTAAGTTCTACTACGCTTATATAGAGATTATAGATTAACTTATATTAGTAGCAGAGAACTTTTATATTAGTAGCAGAAAATTTTATATTAGAGATGTAAAGTTTTATCTTAGGAGTAAGTAGAATATAGTCTAGAGGATATTAAGGTTACAGATATAGAGGTTATAATAAGTATTTAAATAAAGTAGTTATAATTAGCAGTAATTAAATCTTTTAAGATATTTAAATTATATATAGTATAAGAATATAAGGGCGTGAGGGGAGGATATAAAGTTAATATAGAAGAAGTTATTAGTTATTTAAAATCGAGAAGATTAACGTAGAGTAATTATACTAGCTACTATAGCTGCAAGAGATTTAACTTCAGATTAACTTAAGGTTAGCTATAGTAGTTAGTAGGGAGGTAGGAGAGCTAAAGTTATACTTTAGAGGTTATATATCCACTAATAGTTGTAATAGAGAGTAAGCTATCAGCCCCTCCCTTTAATTTTGTTATAAAAATACAGAAAAGTAATTAATTATAAAATACTTAGCTTTTACAGGCTCTTTATTTTATCCTATCTTCAAGAGGTTTATAAAGATTCTTAATCCTATAATCTTAGTAGTTACTTTCAGCTATATATATTAAGCTTTAACCTTACTAAGGTTTTCGCTATATAGATTATTACTATAAGATCTTCCTCTGCTATAAAGTTAAATATTATAACTGGGAGTATAATTATCTATAATAATAGGTAATCTTATTACTATTTAAACCAGTCATAAGCTAGTATTAGTATAAATACTATTATGAGGTAAATTTTACAGTTAGAACTATATATAGAGTAAAGAGCTTAGGTACCACCACAGATATAAAGCAAAAGTAACCAAATTATTAAAAACCAAACTTTTAGAATCTGAATTATAAATATAGCTAGTAGGTAACTTAATATATATCTTTTTATCTACTTTTACGTAAATAAATACAGTAGTAATATTATACTAAATTAAAATCCAGTTATAATAAACAGATATAATAAGTAAATATCTGTAACTCTCAGACTTATAGGTAATACTAAAAGTTTCTAAAACGTTAATACTAAAGTACTAGCTAAAACCCTAAGTAACCTATCTAGCCTTAAATATAGAATTACTAGGATTCTAATTATTAGGTTTTATTCTACAAATCTTTCTACCCACTAATATATTAATATTACTCTTTTTAGGAAAAGATAAATTAGGTAGTAGTATAACAGTCTAAACTTCTATAGACTTAATAAACCTAACTTCCTTATTCATAACTCAAATTCAGTTTTTACTATTTTGAGAACTTATAGTATTTATAAAAGTAGTTAATTTATTAAAAGTATTAATAGATAAAATATAGAAAGTAGTATAAGAATTGCTATATTTATTAATAAATAAGCTATTACTATAATTAAATTAATTATAGTTAGTATAAAGAAGTAAAAATAGAAGATCTTTAACTGTAAGGAATATACTCTCTTTATATAAAAACTATATATAATTCTTTTTGAAGTTCTTAATATCTATAACTCTACTAGGAGAAGTTTTAGATAAACTACCTAAAGTCTTGTTAGGAGAAGAATCTAAGTTTATATTACTATTTTCTACTTTATTAGGAGAAAGGAGAGAATTAGTATTTTTAATAATATTATTCTTACTACTAAACTTCATAGTAATAACTGGATTCTCAGAAGAATTATTAAATCTAAGTTAGTTAAACTTAATCTAAATAGATTAACTAAACCTAATAATAATAATATTACTCAATATAGATAAATCTTCTTTCTGTAAAAGGCTGGCCCCACAGGGGCGTAGCGTTACAGCTAATAATATCTCAGCCTTCAGTATATATATACGCATACGCACGCACACGAACAGTACTACTAATTAAGCTATATTGTCAAAAGGTACGTAATAACAAGTCGTCCATTTATCGTCTGGCTGCATTTAAGTAGGATATTCCGTATGGGGCTGGCCCGTAACACTACCTCCCCTCTCCCGCTCCTGCCGCGCCATGCTACCTGCCAGTTGTAGCCTTACAGTAGGGGCTTCCAAGCGCTTAAGTAACATACCTCCAGCGCACGCGTTGCTGTAAGCCAGGGAACAAATCCATACGTAAATCCATACGTAACCCGGATCAAACCCTAGACTATGGGGTAGACTTGTTATATATGAAGGGCTGGCCCCACAGGGGCGTAATGTTGCAGCCAATAACGTCTCAGCCTTCAGTACACGTATGCGCACGCGCGCGCACACGCGCGCACACGAACAGTACTACCAATTGAGCCACATCGTCAAAAGGTACGTAACAATAAGTCGTCCACTTGTCGTCTGGCTGCACTTAAGTAGGGTGTTCCATATGGGGCTGGCCCGTAATACTTTCTATTAAAATTAAATTAGTTTTTAAGAATATGTATATTTTTAGACTAAATAGTATTTTAAGATTTAAAATTCTAAACTTAGTAGGTATTATAGCTAAAAGTAACTATAGTATTCTTTTTAGCTTTAAGGTTTAGCTTTTTAGAATACATATTCTTAATCTTATGGTAATAGAAACTACCTTAAATTCTTCTATTAGAAAAAAAAAGTCTCTTCTTATTTTTTAACTTATATAGAGTTTTAAATTCAATTGTCAGTTATACTATACTGTAGAGTATGCGGTAACTGTACGCAATACTATATATATAGTAGTATACTCTCTAGAGCCTACTGGCTATAGGTACCTAGTATCCAGCGTCAGCTGTAGCTAAATAGTATAGTAATTAGTAAGTAATTACTATACTATAGATCTAAAGCCTTATATAACGCCACACGCTATATAATATAGAAATAATAATAGTAAATACTAGAATATTAGTTTATATCTATATAATAAGATTATATATAGTATATAATTACCCTAATAATTAAACTAATACTAATTAGTAGTTAATCTAACTGTTATACTACTATACTACAGATTAGTAAGGTTTATTATATTAGAATAAATAATTATAAAATCCTACATCTGAGGTTTATATAAGATAAAAGATTATAAAATTTATTACTTAGATATTTTAGATTCTTTCCACTCTACGATTTTGCCAGTGTTAGAGTTATAGTATTTTGCTATTACTCTTTTTATTCCAAATACCCTGTATTAGGTAAATAAGGGTTAAGTATTCTACTTTACTCTCATAACCCTATATTTTCTATTTATTCTAGTAAATCAATTATTAGAGTTAAGATTATATAATCTTAATTAATTATACTCTAAATTGGTTGAACTTTAATATCAGAAAATCTGAGGAACGGATCATGTAGTAGCCTATGCGTAAAACGGCTTCCGTTTATCCGTTACACGTGAGGTTAACCTTTCTGAAAATAAACTCTATTTTAATAGATATACCCGGAAGCTTCCCACCTTCAGTGGAATCAGAACTTCCCATCTTTATCACCATTTCTACCAATATCAGTACTATTTTCAGATATTATTCTGAATTCCCTATTCTTCAGTTATTTATTGAGTGTTGAATTCCCTTAACCTATTTACTAGTCTTCTATACTAGTTTAACAGCCAGAAGCCTCTAAACTGGATATTAACCCCTTATAGATTACTATTATTAAGATACTAATAACTATATTTAATTTAGTCTTAAAATAAGGTAACTTTCTAATAATAACTACTAAGAAGCTAATAACTACTATTATTTTATTACTTACAGAAGTATATTTAGTAAATATAATAGCTTTCTTTAAGTTATTACTATATCTTTTAATATTAGAGATTTATAGTATCTTTAGTTTTAATATCTTAAGAAACCTATATAGCCTCTTAAAAATTTTTCTCCTACCTCTCTCTATATAGATTCAGCTAAATTAATAATCCTCCTTTACTTTACACCTCTCTTACCTTTATAATAATATCTGAATTAACCCCTATAGGTAAGATATCTACTCTAGATATTCCTACGCCTATAATAATAGTACTATTAGGTATCTCTATACCTATAAAACTCTACTAATATCTTAACCCAGAATTTTTCAGCTGACATCTTAATATTAACTATAAAACTATTATAGAAGAAAACTCCTAAAAGATATCTATCTATTTAGTATATTAAGTTACCCTCTATATCTATTTAGAACTTTATAACCTAAAGTTTTTTCAGATATTTAAAGGTAACTTTAAGGATTAACTTATAGTAATCTAGTAACTAGCTAATATTTCTATAGCTAACTACTTTAGAAATTACCTTATAGTATATAACGTTAAAATTAATAAGAATAGTAATGAAATTTTTATAGTCTTATAGTAACTAATTCAGTAAAAGGAGTTTACCCTATAGACTCTTACTGAAATTAATAATATTCTAAATGAATATATTATTGTTTAAAGTAATCTGAAAAAGTATCCTAAGTAGGTTAATAACTTTCTAATAAAAAATTTAGACTTTATACTACGTCTCTATAATATCTAACTAAAGGTTAAAAATGCTATATTAGTAATATTCTTTCTATATATAGTTAAAGAGAGATATTTACTGCTAAACTAGCTAGCCTATATATATATATATAACTTTAGGTAAGAAACTTCTATTATAACTATTAGTCTTACTAACCTTCTATTTGATTATCTTAAAGCCTCTCTAATATTAAGAGAATTACTAAGATTCTCGCTGAAACTAATTTGGATATTAAGAATATCCCCTATATATTACTACTATTACCTTTTTCAATAATATATCTACTAAATATATTATAGACTTTATAAAGTTAGATATCAAGAATATAAAATATAGTAGAGACTTTTATAATATCCTTAAGTTAAAAATCTAAATATTCTATAATTACTACTTTAAGTTTATTATTCCATAGTATATATAGATAGGGTTTATTTAATTATACTAAAAGATAATATTTTAAAGTTTTACTTTAACTACTTAAGTAACTTAAATATTAACTTTATATTTAACTAAATAGTCTAGTAAGCTAAGAATTATTTTAAGAATAATAAGAATTAATAGCTTTACCTCTCTAACTAGCAAAATACTATTTTTTAAAATATTATTACTAAGAATTCTAATAAAAGCGAAAAGGAGGCTTTTAAGCTTCTCATTTTAAAGTTTATATATATCTAAAAAGTCTTTCCCATTAAAATCTAAAAAGATTTTTTTTCCGCCTCTAGCTTATAAGTATATACTATAATATACTAAAATATTAGTTAGTTTTCTTTAGCTTTATAGTAACTTTCTAAAATTTCTAAAATTAATTATAATTCTCTATAAGTAATATCTTATTAATTCAAAAGATGTAATCTATATAAGATAATAGAGATAACTATTAGAGGGTAGCTGGAAACTAATTTTATATTAACTATATATATAACTTACTTTAAGGTAACTCTTAAGATTATAATTATACTTCTATAAATATATAGCTTTACGTTTTAGGTAGCTATTATCTACTTTTAATATCTATATATAGTTATATTAACTACAAATACTATATATATAATTAATCCAGTTATTAGTTTATAAGGTATACTCTTCAAGAGAGGTATATTTTATTTAATAGATATAAGTTAACTCCTAACTCTAAAGTATATTCTATTATAGTATACTAAGCTTTCTTTATAATTTATAAAGATATTAATAGTTTTAAATCATAATAGCTTTAAGGTTCTACTAGAAGTTAATATTAATAAAGATATTATTATATAGTATTAAATAGATATTAACTTTAAGGAGGACTATTCTGTAGAATTTACTTTAGAGATATTTTTTATATTATCTTATAGTAAGAAGCTTATTATTCTAAATAGAGGTTAAATTACTAGAATTCTCCAGAATTAGATAGTAATCTATATTTTTACTAAAAACGTTACTGTTAGTAGTAAACTTATAGATAGTATTATTACTTTTATGTATATCTTTATACTTAAAGGCTGCTATTACAATATTATATTTTAAGATATTCTATCTAACTTATATACTACTAGCTTCTTAACTATTAGGTATTTTTAGTTTACTATATTAAAGTAATTAGTTATTTTCTCTATTATCTTTATTTTACTATAAAGTAGACTAGTTATAATATACTTTAGAGAAGTTACTTTTATTATGATATTTAGAATAGTTAATATATTTATACTACTTAATATTATTATATTTTATATAGTTTCTTATACTATATTTTTTCTCCTCTATCTTATAAATATAAATTACCTTAATATTATATTTCACAATATCTATAATAAGTTCTACTAAAGTAAAAGGAGTATACCTATTATTCAAAAATAGAGATATTTATAGATACTTTTTAATAGGAAGAGAATAATTACCTTTATATATCTTATAGAGATAGAGATATAGAGATTTTACTGCTATTTTAGATACTTAGCTATAATATACCTCTATAATATCATCACTAAGGTAGAATATTCAGTTAAATAATATACTCTTAAAGCTCTTAAGACATATTACTATTACTACTAAATATATAGTATAGCTTTTTTATACTTCTAATTTGCTATTTAGAATAATATTAACTTTAGTTTTAAGATTATTATTAATATTATTTTTATTAATAACTATACTATACTCTATATTATTAATATTACTATAATATTTTATACTATTTAGTTTTTACCTAACCTATTCGTAAATGTAATATCGAAGACCCTTAAGGTATATGAAATTAATATATACTAAGGTTTTCCTAATTTTACTACTACTAATATAAATATAACTTTTAAATTTAAAGATTTTAGATTAAAGGTAAAAACTATAAGATTAATAGTTTATATTATACTTATATGAGAATATAGCGGAGGCCCTTAGTAGAAGTCTTTTTATACTATATTGAGGGTTTATAAAGAAGTAAAATAGTTTATATTCTTATAGCTGAAATACGGAATATGCGGGGTATTTAAACCCTTGAAATATAGCTTTTAGGCTATAGCCTGTAACTTAGTTATATAGCCTATATAGCTATATACTTTATTATATATCTTCCTAGACGTAAGGGTTATCTTATATCTGAATAAAGATATTCCCAGTAGTTTATCTAAATATAAAAGCGTTCAAATAATTATTTTAAAGTGAAGGTAATAGGATATTAAGCTATAGGTAAAGGTAAAAATAGCCTTAAGCTAAAGTGAGGATAATAGAGCTTTCAAGCTCTCTAGTGTTTATATAAAAGTAATAATTCTAAATAGCCTCCATTATCTGAAAACAGCCTCCCCCGGCCCTTTCGAATATTCCGAAAGGTAGAGGGACTCTGAATATAGCCCTCGAGCGTCTTCAACACTCTTAGTGCCACCACCTTCTTATTATTATTACTTGGAGACATATAGCCGCTTGAGATTGATACGTAGGCTCGAGAGTATGCCACGTAAAATATAGCCTTCCAAGCTGAATAAGATTGCTGGAGATACCCTCTTTGGAGCAGCTTCTACCCGCTATAACCCTTACGCCCTATATGCCTGTTGGTTTCACTAGGGGAAGGCACGTCGTACGTGTTGTTACATACAGTATGCCGATAGAGTTAAAGGTATTAATATTTATAGTATGTAGCCTATAGGCTATATATAGGCTAGATCTAGATACTTTAGGTAATTAGTTACTAATTACTTAGTAGCTAGTATTAACTAGTAGCTAATTATTGCTAATAGTCGTAATTTCTATTACTAAATTATACTATATAGTTAGTATACTATAGAACTTTAATAACTTTATAGTTATTATATTACTAATATTAGTAAACTTTCTTTTTATCTTTTAACTATAGTATATTATATTCCCATATATAAGATAAATGAATTAAATTACCTATATTTTTTAATTAAATATTTTTCTAAATTTTCTTCTTTTATTTTAAATAAGTAATTTATTACTCTATATAAACTATTATATTATTTATATTAATAAATCTCTCTCGAGTATAATTAAGAGACTTTTTAGTAAAAATATTAGTAAGCTTATTCTTACTGTTAATTTACTATATTTTATAGAGTTCTTAATATTTATATAATTACCTTAAGGTTATAATATTAATTATAAGTTTCTGCTTTTTTATAATATTAAGCTTTATAAGATATTTATATAATAAATATAAGTTAGTATAAATAATTATAGAAATAGAGGAAAGATTATAATAAATTATAATGTTTTATTAATGTATAGTAATAATATATATAAAATCTATATTAGTAACTATAATATTAATCTCTAAAGTAAGTATACTTCTAATTACTTTTTTACTTTTAGTTAAAAAGTAATAAACTAAACTACTTTAGATTATAAACTAATTTTTATTAATAGCTATCTTGTAGCCGAAAAGTATTATATATTCCAGTTAAAATAATAAGTTAATATTATTAGTAAAGAAGCTATTTATAAAAATATAGAAATATATTTTAGAGAGATTAAGAGGGATAAAAGTTAGTTTTTAATCTAAATATTCTATTTACTATTTAATATACTTATTGAAAATAGTAATATTATTACTAAAAATTTATTATTATTATATTATATATAAGAAATTAAAAAGTATTTCAGATTAATAGATTAAAGTAATATATACTTTATAAATATATTATTTAATATAATTTTACTTAAGTATTTTCGAGTTTATAAGAATATTAATAATAGTAAGCTTATAGTCTTAGTTCTTTTACTTAAAAAGAAGATTTCTACCTTAAAGGGAAAATATACTGCTATTTAATATTAATAATATTAATTTTATACAGAAGATTTTAGATTTTACTATAAGAAAAGTTTTTATTAGTTCTTTACCCTTTTATTAAGTAAAAGTAGTATTAGAAAGACTAAAAGTATGATTAGTTTATATACTTATTATACTAAATATCTTATTATTAGGTTAAAATATAAGGAGGTAAAGATTATAAGTAGATATTTCTATATATAACTATTCTTTATAATATCTTAAGTATATTACCTATTAGTAAATACTAACTTCAGCTAAATTATAAAGTAGTTTCATAATTATTATTATAGATTCTAGAGAATATTAGGTTTTAAAATAAATAAGTAACTTAATTATAATATATCTTATAAGTTTAAGTTTAGTCTGAATATAAATCTAGTTAATATCTTTTAGCTAGAGGAGAAAACTTTTATATTTTATAAATATTATATTTATTTAGTTATTTAATTATATAAACTGAAAGAGAATAATTTTATCTATTAACTGGTATTTAGTAGATATAATATAGAAATATATATTATATATATATTTCAGTATTCCGCTTACTATTATAATTACTTACATTAACTAGAGGATATCTATTACGTAACTATATATAATATAGCCCCATATTAGCTTACCTATAGATATAGAAAGCTTACTAGAGCTATAGTAAGTAGCCTAAATATCTCTAGTTACACCATACTTAATAATATATAAATATTATCTAATTAATAGATAGCTTTCTTTTCTTTTATAATAACCAGTATAAAGCTACTTCTTAAAATATTAAATATATTCGTTAACTACTGTTTCTTAGATATATTAAAGAAATACATACTATATATATTTATGTTAAATGTGTTCTGTTTATTATCGTCAATACTTCTATAAACTATAGTATACTGAATTTATTTGTTAATAACCGTTTCTTAGATTAACCTAAGTAATATATGTTATATTTATTTACCTTAAATATCTTCTATCTATTATCCTCATTTTTTATATAAACTATAGTATACTAAATTTATTTATTTAGCATTATTTCTTGGATCCACTGTTAAAATATATACTATTTTAGGAAGTACCAGACATCTGCTTTCTATTGTCGCTATTGCTTGTTTAAACTATAGCATACGGAATATATTTATTAAGCACTATTTCCTAAATCCACTAAAGAAATATATATTATAGATACTTATATTAAATATATCTTGCTTATTATTACTATTACTTATATAAACTACAGCATACCGAATTTATTTGTTGATAACTGTTTCTTGGATCTACTTAAGTAATATGTATTATATATGTTTGTGTCAAATATATTCCGTTTATGATTGCTATTACCTCCATAAAGTATAGCATACTAAATTCATTCGTTTAGCACCATTTCTCGAATTTACTATAGAAATATATACTATTTTAGGAAGTGCCAGATGTCTGCTATTTATTATTACTATTACGTCTTCAAACTATAGTATACCGAATATATTTGTTAATCACTATTCCGTAGATCTACTACAGAAATATATATAATATATATTCCTATTAAAGATATTTTATTTGTTATTACTATTACTTCCATAAACTATAATATACTAAATATATTTGGTAATTACCATTCCCTAGATCTACTATAGAAATATATACTATATATATCTACGTCAAATATGTTATATTTATCATCGCTATTCCTTCCACAAACCACAGTATACCAAATCTATTTATTAACTACTATTTCTTAGTTCCACTTAAGTAATATATATTATATATATTTATGTTAAATGTCTTTTGTCTACCACTCCAATTAGTTATATAAACTATAGCATACTGAATTCATTTATTTAGTACTATTTCTTAGATTCCTTATAGAAATATATACTATTTTGGGAAATACTTAACGTCTAGTATATATTATTATAATTACTTATATAAACTATATTATAATAAATATATATATCTATAACTATTTTTTAAATTTACTTTAATAAATCTATCTACTAGCTATAAAGCTTAAGCTAGTTTATAAAATCCATAATATTATTATTTTACTATTTCAATTTATTAGAATCCACTACTATTACTATATACTGCATAATAGATCCAAATTCCCACTAAGGTAGTAATACTATTTTACCTAACTATAATCTATAATTGAGTATTTACTATATACTAACTACTATATATAATAGGTCATATATATAATATATATATATTAATATATATGACTATACTACCTCTTTCCTCTATATTATATTATCCAGAAAAATTATTATTCTGGAAAAAGTAGTTAATTTAAGGGCAGTCTATATAATAGATAAGCAGATTCTCCTTAGTGTTTAGTTCTATAATATACTTTATCTTTAGAATATAGGATAGCTTATAATATCCTCTCACTATTACTTTTTTACAGAATATAAAAATATAAGTATACTTTTAAGAATATCTAGAGAAATCTTATTTTTTATTGATGTAAAAGTAATAACTATAATGAATTTTTAGCTACTTCTCTAAATTATAGGAAACTAAGTAAAAATTATAAGCTTTCTATTATCTTTTAAACCTTAAATTATAAGTTTTAACTTCTTATATATTTAGTTACTATTTTGATTCTTAATTTTATTAATAATTTTGAACTCAGGAATAATATAGTTTCTATAGAGAATAGAATTATATTAGATAATTTTAATTATATTATTATTATTAATATCTCCTACTTTCTTTTTTATTAACTTTTTAAAAAAGAAGCTAGAAGTAATAATAATTTCTTTTTAGTAGAAAGATCTAGAGAGAATTAGATTAGCTTCTTTTTTAATTATAAGAAAGAGTATAAATTAGTCTTTTTAGTTACTTTCTTATGAAAAGAAATATTCCTAGTTAAATATAATTTTTAAGAGTTTAAGAAATAACCTTATAGTTTTCTAATATTTAGTATATTTACTTTTATTAGAAAGTAGTAATATATTATATTTAATATAAAGAGGGAGAATATTATTATTCTTTAGTATCTCTAGAGTATTTAGAAGTTTAAAAATAAAAAAACATAAAATTAAAGTAAGTAAAGTTTCTTAAAAGAAATTTCTAACCTTATTAATATTACTATTATTATATCTATAGTAGAAGTATTTTTATATTTCTACTAAAAGATATAGTTAAGAAGGAATATTATTATTTTTATAATATATTTTTATAATAGTTAAATAGAATTTTTAAAGATTACAAGGAACGTTAATAATATATATCTTACTATAAATAGTAAGTAGGTAGAAGAAGCTTTACTAACCTCTCTTTTCTTACTATATATATATAAGAAATTATAGTAAGAAGCTTATAATTTAAGAAATATTAGAATTATTATAAGTAGCTATAATAATATTAGTAATTCTTTTTGTATATTTATAATAGATAGTTTTAGTTACTTTTTATATTATTTATATCTATAAAACTATCTCTAGAAATAAAGTAGAGTTTCTAGTAAGCTGGAGGTAGATTCTAAAGATAAAAAGTACAAATATAAGATTATTTAGACTAATAGTATTATTTATTAACTTATAAGTAACCTAAAGGTAATACTTTTATAATAATAATAAATATTATTAGTAGTAAATCTTATATATATAATAAAGAGAAATATAGTAATATTCTACCTTACTAATATTATTATAAACTTTAATAAGTATAATTCTAATAGTTAAGTTTATTATTTTAGCTTCTAAATAGAAGTATTTAGATTAGAAATTTATTTTAGTATCAGTAGAGATAAAATTAGGTAGATTTAGATAAATATCAATTTGGTATATCTTAAAAGCTTCCTATATTAATTTTACTGAAATATTAGATACAAATTAAGTAATATTAAAAACTATAATAATATTAATAATATAAAGAATAAGGTAGTTACTTTTAAGATAAAAGATATTAATAATAACTTCAAAGTTAAAGTTAATATTATTATAGAGGGTAAACTTAAATTAAGAGGAGATAGTATTATATATTTAACATTAATAGTAGTATTTTTAAAAAACTATAAAAGCTTCTTAATTAACTAAATATCCAGTTTTATAGAGAACTTCTTAAAAATATATAATAAATAAATATCTAAAATAATAATAAAGTCTCTAGATCTTAATCTCTATTAGGTTTAAGGAAGTAAGTATCTCCTTCTTATTTAATAATATCTATAGATATTTCTATTTATATATAATTAGAATAACCTTCTTATTTTAATATAACTAATTATAGATATTATGAAAAATAATATTAAGGTAATTTATATTAATAAAATATAATAGAAATAAAGTTTTATAAAAACCTATATAGAATATTATTATACTAAGTAGTATAAGTATATTAACTATATCTATTCTCTTTATAGGTTTACCTTCTCTAAAATAAATAGACATTAACTCTCCTCTGGAAATCTTTAAGAAAATAGAGGAAAGAATAATTTATTTTAGAATATTAAACTGAAAGTAGCTAATTATAAAATAACTAATAGTATTTAAATTAAGTGGGATCCCTTAGAAAACTATATCTAAATAATAATCTTTAAGAATAAATATAGATACTAAAATAATACTTTCTTTAGTTATATTATTTTCTTTTTTTAGAGTATAAATTACTACTTAGTTCTAGAGGATATTTATAATCTTTTAACTATCTAGGGATATAGATTATTCTTTAAAGTAAGATATTATAAAGTTATATAAAAGGTTACTTAGAGAACTCAATATCTTAGGTTAATGTTTAAGCTAATAGTCTTAAAAGTAATATACTACTATATTATCTTTAATAGTAATTTTATAAATATCTCTAGAACTATTATTTAAGTTTTCTATTTCATTATATTATATAAGAAAGTAATAATAGGTAAATATTAATGTATTTATTATATAGAAGTTAGATTTATATTAATTATAGAAATTTCTTTTTTCCTTAAGAAAATATTTTATTAATTAGTAATTAGATTTACTCTAAATATAATATTTTTTATCAAATTAGCTATATAAAGTAGTAGGAATTAAGTAATATCTTCCTCTAAATAATACTTAGAAATATTATTGATAGTTATATTTATATTCTTAGTAAGAACTCTAAGGTAAGTTATATATCTAGTTAGTTTAGTATTAATTTATATTATTTAATAAGAATCCCTTAGAATTATCAGTATCTTTAAGTATATATTAAGATATTATAGAAAGAAAGCTTATAGTAATATTTATAGTAAAATATAACTAATTACAGACTTCCTAATATATTACTATAAAGTTAAATAAAGCTAATTAGTATTCTTATATTCTTTAATATATATTTAGAAGGTAGTTTTAGAAACTAAAACTAGTATATTATTTAACAGAGAAAATTCTCTAAATATATATTAGCTTAATAAAAAGGATTTTAAATATCTTCTTCTTTATTTTATTTTAGTTATTAGTAATAATACTTCTGAATATTATATTACGCTAGTTAGTAAGATAAACCTTTTAACATTTATTACTTTTAAAACAGTTCTTAATATAGTAGGTTATATTATAAAATATTATAAAATTAAGAGGATTACTAAAGTAGTTAAAGTAATATTTAAGAGCTTAATCTTTCACTATAATTAAACAAACTTCAGTTTATATATAATTAAGTATATCTAACTTTAGATAATAATTTCTAAAGATATAAATTTCTAATTTCAAGATATTATAGAAAGCCTCTCTATATTGTATCTTAAAGCTATATATTATTATTAGATTAGTTATATTTTTAGCTATTAGTATATTAATAAAGAGAAATTCAGTCTTTTAGTAATTATTTATAAAGTTAATATATAGAGGAGATACTATAGAGAGTGAAGTAGAAAGTTTATATTATGAATTCTAGTTATAAGGAGGTTATTATTCTTATTAATCTTAAAAGTTTTATTATTTAAATTATTATTATTATTAAGAAGTCATATTTAGTACTAATAATAGTAAATTAACTATAAATCTCTCTACTTATTAAAATACTCCTTAGAATTAGTTTCGTAAGATAGCTAGATAAATATTAAGTTTTATAAGATTTTAATAGGTTACTTTTTATTATTACTTCTAAATTATAGAATATATCCACTAGGTAAATATAATATTATTAAGGAAGTTTAGTTAGCTATTAAGAAGTATCTTAAAAATCTAAAACTTAATAACTATTTCTTAAATTTCTTTCTTAGTTTATAAAATAAACTTATCTTATTTTATTAGGTTTATAAGAATTTAGTAGATTTATTTACTTTTTATATTAACTTCAATGTTATAAATAAGGAAAGTATTCTATAAATACTGAAGTATTGATTTATCTATAGTAGCTTATACCTTCTCTAGCTACTTCTTAAAATTATCTTTAAAGAAATTTAGAAGAGTTCTGTCGGTAGCATAATAGCTAT
The DNA here is from genome assembly GCA_001693025.2 of Colletotrichum lindemuthianum. NCBI lineage: Eukaryota > Fungi > Ascomycota > Sordariomycetes > Glomerellales > Glomerellaceae > Colletotrichum > Colletotrichum lindemuthianum. The sequence goes on along the minus strand of MASP02000467.1, from coordinate 84,989 downwards.
AAAGCTATTAAGGCCCCACAGCATACTAACTAAATAGTATAGCCTAGTCCAGAAACTACCGCCACTAGTAATAACTAGTTACTAGTTATTACTAGCCGCTAGGTAATTAGTAACTAATTACCTAGAGTATCTAGATTTAGTCTATATATAACCTAGAGGCTATATACTATAAATATTAATATTTTTAACTCTATTAGTATACTATATATAATAATATATATAATATATCTTCCCCTAATAAAACTAATACTAATTAGTAGTTAATTGTATTATTACTATTTACTATGAATTAGTAAAGCTTATTTAGATAGAAATAATAATAAAAAATTATTAAGCTTAACTTAAAATAAAGTTACTAATCTCTTAATTTATTTAGATATTCTTAATAATAACCTCTTACCTAACTTAAGGTAAGATAATATTTCTTTAATAATTATACTAATATATCTTAATTCTAGTAGCTAGATACTTACTTATACTTAAGATTAACTTATAGAAGAAATTCTAAATATATCTTATATAAATATATTTATTAAATATCTTTATTATAAGATTTACTAGACTTCTATAATAGAGAAATTTATAGTATTCTATATGTTTTTAAATTTCCTTATATTCTTCTTCTTTTTTTCTATATCTTTCTATTCTCTTTCCTCTTTTTCCTTATTTAACCAGTAGATAATTTCCCTTTCTGAATTTAAATTTTACCCATATAATACTAATAAACGGAATTAGCAAATAATAAAAATAAAGTTCTCTATCTTTCCCCTTTCTCTTTCTTCTAATTTATATCTCTTTATAATTTCCCTATATTTAGGAAATAATAAGTAAAATATCTAAGTTAGTAGAACTTCTTAGAAGATTTTTTAAAACCCTTAGTATATTAAGTAATATAAGTAATATAACCTCTTTAGAGGTAAGAATACTAATAAAACTGAAGCTTCTTCTTAATATCAAAACCTTCAGTAAATAAAAAGTATTTAATCTAACTATAAAGTATAACTTTAACTAAATTAATAACTAGATTGCGTGGATTATAGGAATATATATTTATAATTATATCTTTAGTAGAAACCTCCTGAATTCTTTCAAAAATAACTTTAAAAACTAGCTAGAAGGGGTATAAGCTATTATAGATAAATAACTGCCTCAGTACTTACAGAATATCCTTATTATCTATAATATTAAGGTTAATATAAAAGGTAAATAAATCTACTAAATTCTTATAAATCTAATGAAGTAAAAGAAATTTATCCCATAGATTAAGAAAGAAATCCAGAATATAATAATAAAATTATAAAACTTTAAAATACTTATTAATAACTAACTAAACTTCCTTAAAAGTATTACCTTTACCTAGTAGATAAATTCTACTTTCTAGAAGTAGTAATAAAAAGTAACCTATTAAGATCTTATAAAGCTTAATATTTATTTAGCTACCTTAAGGAACTAGTCCTAAAAGGTACCTCAATAAGTTAAGAAATCCGTAATTATTATTAGTAATAGATATAATACCTTAATAATAAGAATAACTTAAATAATAGACCTTTTAAGATTAATAAAATTAATAACCTCCTTATAACTAGAATTAATAATATAAACCCCCTATTCTACCCTCTATAGCTTCTCTTCTATATATTAATCTTATAAATAATTACTAAGAGACTAGATTCCTCCCTATAGAGATACTAATAGCTAAAAGTATAACTAACCTTATAGAAATATATAACTTCAAAATAAAGTATAGAGAAACCCTCTATAATATCTTTAAATGAAAGATCTATGTCTTTAGTAACTATTATCTAAAGTCAAATATTCCTAGTTATATATAGGCTAGAGTCTTTTTTAATTATATTAAAAAACCAGGCCTTTAAATACTATTTTAACTATCTTAGCAATTTCTTTAATTCTATAATATTTTATAATATAGTTTTCTATATTAAAAACTACTTTAAAAATAATAAAACTTAATAGATTTACCTTACTAATTAGTAAAATATAATATTTAGAAGTATTATTACTAATAACTAAAATAAGATATAAAAGGAGATATTTAAGATTCTTTTTACTAAGTTGATATATATTTAGAGAATCTTCCCTCTTAAATAGTATATTAATCTCAGCCTCTAAAATTACCTCTTAAATATATATTAAGGAGTATCAGAATGCTAATTAGTCTTCTTTAGCCTTATAATAATATACCCGAAAATCTATAACCAGTAATAATTTACTATAGATATTACTATAAACCTCCTTTTTATAATATTCTAATATATACTTAAAGATACTAATAATCCTAAGGAATCTTTATTAATTAGTATAGATTAATATTAAACTAACTAGATATATAACTTACCTTAAAGCTTTTACTAAAAATATAAATATAGCTATTAAGGATACTTCTAAGTATTATTTAGAGGAGGGTATTACTTAATTCCTACTACTTTATATAGTTAATTTAATAAAGAATACTATATTTATAGTAAATTTAGTTACTAATTAATAAAATACTTTCTTAAGGAGAGAAAAAGCTTCTATAACTAATATAAATTTCATTTCTATATAGTAAATATATCAATATTCACTTATTACTACTTCCTTATATAGTATAAAGAAATAAAAAAACTAAATAATAACCCTAGAGATACTTATAAAACTAATATTAAGAATAATATAATAATATATTACCTTTAAGATTATTCACTGAAGAATTAACCTAAAGTATTAAATTCTCTAAGTAACTTTTTAAATAACTTTATAACTTCCGACTTTAAAAAATAATTTATACCTCTAGATAGTTAAAAGATTATAAGGATTCTCCAGAATTAAGTAGTAATCTATATTCTAATAAAAGAATATAATATAACTAAGGAAATTACTATCTTAGTATCTATATTTATTGTTACGTATTGACCCTGGTGTCCTAGCAGCGATGTTGAGGCAGGCGCTAGCGACCGTGACGCACCTGACAGTTACGGCAGTACCGACGATCCTAACGATGTCAGCGACGTAGCTATAGGTTACGCTAGCGACGATCCTGACGCTTACGTTAGTGACGACGTGGCAAGTGCTAGCGACAGTGGCAGTTACTCAGAACGCGACGACTCGGACTAGGAAGGTGGGACCACGAGGGCGTGACTTCTTTTTTAAACTAGGGGCATTTGTTACGTATTGACCCTGGTGGCTCTGGTGGTTACGTACGCACGTACGGCTACGTAATCAGCCGTCCCGTCACTATAAAAAGTCTGTAAACAGCAGTCACGCGGGAGCCTTCTTTCCTCCACATCTTTATTCATTACAAAATAACAACAATTTGGCTATCACGGACCACTAAAGGCAGCCTAGCCTCTAAAACGGGCAGTACCGACCTACTGCGACTGCTTATTTCGTAATAAATTTCCAGCCTTATTAATATTACTATTATTATATCTGTAGCGGAAGTATTTTTATATTTCTACTGAAATATATAATTAAGAAGAAATATTATTACTTTTATAGTATATTTTTATAGTAATTAAGTGAAACTTTCTAAAATTATAAGAAAAATTAATAATATATATTTTACAAAAAGTAGTAAGTAGGTAGAAGAAACCTTATTAATCTTTCTTTTCTTACTATATTTATATAAGAAACTATAGTAGAAAGCTTATAACTTATAATATATTAAAGTTATTATAAGTAACTATAGTAGTATTAACAATTCTTTTTATGTATTTATAATAGATAGTTTTAGTTACCTTTAAGACTGCCTGTATCTATAAAACTATCTCTAAAAATAAAGCTAAGTTTTTAGTAAGCTAAAAGTAGGCTCCAAAAATAAGAAGTATAAATATAAAACTATTTAAGCTAATAGTATTATTTATTAATTTATAAGTAGCCTAAAGGTAATATTGTTATAATAATAATAAGTATTTTTAGTAGTGGATTTTATATATATAATAGAGAAGAATATAGTAATATTTTATCTTACTAATATTATTATAAACTTTAATAAATATAATCCTAATAGTTGAATTTATTATTTTAGCTTCTAAATGGAAATTTTCAGATTAGAAGTTTATTCCAGTATTAGTAAAAATAAAATTAGATAAACTTAGGTAAGTATTAATTTAATATACCTGAAAAGCTTCCTATATTAATTTTACTAAAATATTAAGTAGGGAATAAAAAAGCTATAGCTATATTAATAATATAGAGGATAGGGTGATTATCCTTAAGGTAAAATATATTAATAATAATTTTAAAGTTAAAGTTAATATTATTATTAAAGGCAAATCTAAATTAAGAGGGGGTAATATTATATATTTAGTATTAGTAGTAGTATTTTTTAAAAGCTATAAAAGCTTCTTAATTAACTGAATATTCAGCTATATAGAGAACATTTTAAGAGTATATAATAAATAAATATCTAAAATAATAATAAAGTCTCTGGATTTTAGTTTTTATCAAGTATAAGGAAGTATATATCTTCTTCTTATTTAATATAATTTATAGATATTTCTATTTATATATAATTAGAATAATCTTCTTATTTTAATATAACTGATTGTAAATTCTATTAAAAGTGATACTAAGGTAATTTCTATTAGCGAGATATAATAGAAATAGAGTTTTATAAGAAATTATATAAAATATTATTATATTAAATAGTATAGGTATATTGACTATATTTATTATCTTTATAAATTTACCTTCTCTAAAATTAATAGAAATTAATCTTCCTCTGGAAGATTTAAGAGAATAAAGGAAAGAATAGTTTATTTCAGAATATTAAATTAGAAGTAGCTGGCTGTAAAGTAGCTAATAGTATCTAAGTTAGGTAAAATCCCTTGGAAAACTATATCTAAATAGTATCCTTTAAGGATAAATATTACGTATTGACCCTGGTGGCTCTGGTGGTTACGTATGCACGTACGGCTACGTAATCAGCCGTCCAGTTACTACAAAAGGTCTATAAACAGCAGTCACGCGGGGGCTTTCTTTCCTCCACATCTTCATTTATTACAAAATAACAACAATTTAGCTATTATAGACCACTAAAGGCAGCCCAGCCTCTAAAACAGGCAGTACTGACCCACTGCGACTGCTTATTTCGTAACAGAATTCCTCTTAAGAAGCTTTACTTATTCTAATCTTATTTCTTATTATCCTTAAACCTCTAAATACTCTAAAGATACTAAACAATAACAGTATCCTTCCTCCTTATATTAAAAATAATATACTACTATCCTCCAATAAAAATAAGTATACTAAATATTAGAAAATAATAATATTATTTCTTAAACCTCTATAAACTTTACCTTTATAAACCTGATTTAATTTGGCTACTCTTATATAATAAGAAAGTAACTAAAAAAACTAATTTATAACCTTCCTTATAGTTAAGGAAGAAGCTTACCTAATTCTCTCTAAATTCCTCTACTAAAAAAGAATTATTACTATTTCTAACTTTCCCTTTAAAAAGTTAATAAAGAAGAAAGTAGGAAGTATTATTAATAATAATTTGGTTACTTTTGCTCTGTACCTGTGGTGGTACCTAAGCTCTTCACCCTATATATGGTTCTAACTGTAAAATTTACCCGGCAACAGCTTATTAATAATAATATAGTTAAGATTATCTAATATAATTCTATTCTCTATAAAGATTATACTATCTTTAAATCTTAAATTATTAATAAAATTAAGGATACAAATAAGAACTAAATATATAAGAAGTTAAGATTTATAATTTAAGATTTTAGAAATAATAAGAAGCTTATAATTCTTACTTAGTTTTCTATAATTTAGAAAAGTAGCTAAAGATTAATTATAGCTATTACCCCTATATTAATAAAAAATAAAAGCTTCCTCCTCTAACTAAAAAATATTATTTAAGCTTATATTTAAGTTAAAACTAAACTTATAAGATATATTATAGCTAAGTTATTTATATATCTTAAAGACTAATATCTCCCAGAATTTATAATAATAATTATTAAATTACTTTATAGCCTAGCTAAAGCTGGTACCTACTGGTAGGTAATATACTTAAAATATTATGAAGAATAGTTATATAAAGAAATATCTACTTATAACTTTTACCTTCTTATATTTTAACCTAATAACAAGGTATTTAGTATAATTAGTATATAAACTAAACATATTCTTAGTTTTTCTAATATTATTTTTACTTAATAAGAAAATAAAAAACTAGCCAAAGCTTTCCTTATAATAAAGCTTAAAACCTTCCTTATAAAGTTAATATTATTAATATCTAATAGTAGTATATTTTTCATCTAAAGTAAAAATCTTCTTTTTAAGTAAAAAAACTAAGATTCTAAGCTTACTATTATTAATATCCTTATAAACCCTAAAATACTTAAGAAAGTCTATATTAAATAATATATATATAAAATATATATTATTTTAATTAACCAGCCTAAAGTATTCTTTAATCTCTTATATATAATATAATAATAATAACTTTCTAGTAATAATATTACTACTCTTAATAGGAATATTAAATAGTAAATAAAAAACTTAGATTAAGAAGTAACTTTTATTCCTCTTAACTTCTCTAAAATATATCTCTATATATTTATAAATATTCTCTCTACTAATAATATTAACCTATTATTTTAACTGGAATTTATAATAATCTTAAGCTAAAAGATAACTACTAATAAAGGTAGGTTTATAATTTAAAGTAATTTAGTTTATTTTTTTTTAACTAAAAGTAAAAAAGTAACTAGAAGTATATTTACCTTAGAAATTTATATTTTAATTACTAATATAAACTTTATATATACTATTACTATATTTTTATAAAGAATTATAGTTTATTATAACCTTCCTTCTATTTCTATAATTATCTATTCTAACTTATATTTATTATATAAATACTTTATAAAGCTTAATAATATAAAAGAGAAGAAACTTATAATGAATATTATAGCTTTAAGGTAATTATATAAATATTAAGAACTCTATAAAGTATAGTAGATTAATAGTAAGAGTAACATTATCAATATTTTTACTAAAGAATTCCCAAACTATACTCTAGACAGATTTATTAATATAAATAATATAATAGTTTATATAAAGAATTAGATTACTTATTTAGAATAAAAGAAGGAAATTTAGAAGGTTATTTGGTTAAATAATATAGATTGTTTAGTTATTTATATCTTATATTTAGAAATACAATATATTATAGTTAAAAAGTAAAAAGAAAGTTTACTAATATTAGTAATATAATAGTTCTAACTATATAGTATAGTTTAGTAGCGGGAACTACTACTATTAGTAATAACTAGCTACTAGTTATTACTAACTACTAGATAATTAGTAACTAATTACTTAGGATATTTAGATTTAGCCTATATATAGTCTATAGGCTATATACTATAAATATTAATACTTTTAACCCTATTAGTATACTATATATAATAATATACATAATATACTTTCTCCTAGTAAAACTAATAGTTTCTATTAAAAAGATAATTATATATATATATTACTATAATATATACTATTTAATTATTAATTTAGTTAAAATTATATTATATAATAAAATTAAAATCGTTTTATTTAAGAAAGATCTTACTATTAAGAAGAAACTTTAGTTTTATTAATATTCTTACTTTTAAAAAAAATTATATTACTTATTATACTAAGGTTTTTAAAAGATCTTTTAATAAATTCTATTAGTTTAAATACTCTACTAATTATTCTCTAACTATAAAGAAATTATAAAGAGATATAAATTAAAAGAGGAAAGAAAAAGAAAGACAGAAAATTCTATTTTTACTATTTACTAATTCTATTTATTAGTATTATATAGGTAAAATTTAATTTCAGAGAGAAAAAATATTTATTAGTTAAATAAGGAAAAGGAGAGAAAAAAATAGAAGAATATAGGGAAAAAAAGAGGAATATAAGGAAATTCTAAAAATTAGAATATTATAAATTTCTTTACTATAGAAGTTCAGTAAGTTTCATAATAAAGATATTTAATAAATAAACTTATATAAAATATCCTTAGTATCTTTTCTATAGGTTAATTTTAAATATAAGCAAGTATCTAGCTATTAGTATATAGATATATTAATATAATTATTAAAAAGATATTATCTTACTTTAAGTTTAGTAAGAAATTATTATTAAAAATATCTAAATAAACTAAGAAATTAGTTATTTTACTTTAAGTTAAACTTAATAATCTTCTCTTACTATTTCTATTTAAATAAATCTTATTAATTTATAATAAATAATAATAGTAAAGTTAACTACTAATTAATATTAGTTTCACTAGGGGAAAGTATATTATATATATTATTATATATAGTATACTAATAAAGTTAAAAATATTAATATTTATAGTATATAGCTTATAGGTTATATATAGGCTAAATCTAAATACTTTAGGTAATTAGTTACTAATTACCTAGTAGCTAGTAATAACTAGTAGTTAGTTATTACTAATAGCAGTAATTTCTGCCACTAGGCTATACTATATAGTCGGCATACTATAGGGCCCTAATAGCCTTATAGCTATTATGCTACTAATAATACCCTATCCCACTAGTAGTAATAGGAATACTGTTTTAGATATAGATTCTAATAGAGGCTGAAGTCTAGCGATTAGGTATTCCCACACTATTTCAGTATATAAAGCCTATTCTCGTGATAGCCTAGAAAGTATATTTAAGTATCGCTTAGTTATTAAAGTAACTACTTATTGAAGCTATCACGAAAGGGAAGGTCCCTTGAACTCTTTCCAGACTGTTATGATAGCCTCTTGAGGTTAGTACTTTGACCGCCATAGGCATACAGCCTGAATGACGTAAATAACGTCGACTTCACTCCATAGCCTAGCCTTGCTGGGGCCCCTTATCTAGGCTCTTAAGCCTTCTCCACCCCCCCAGACATATTAAATAAAATATAGAGACGTGAAGTACGTCTGAAAAGAGATATTCAGAATGACTGCCGTAGGCGGAGTCTATCGATATTGCTGAAAGAACATCTTTTTCAAAGGCAGCCGATCCAAACGTAATTGCTAGAGAGGTAGAGAGGTAAAGAGCGGAGCAAAGTTAAAAGGTGGAGAGGTAGCCGGTCGAAACGGTATGGCGAGAGTTAACAGTAACGTCGAAAAGAGATATAGGGGCGCCTTGAGAGGGGTGGCACCGCGCGTACGTCGAAAGAGATGCATAGGGATGCCTCGAGATAGGTGGCACCACGCGTACGTCGAAAAAAGGATCGAAAAGAGGTTCTCACAAGTACAGACCGCATGCAAATTGACGATAAAAGAGGGTGAAGTTATTAAAAGCGTTCGAAAATACCTTAAAAACTAGGCTAAACTAGACTTATAACTATAAGAATATAGCGGAAGCCTCTAGTAGGAGCCTTTTTACACTATGTGGAGAGTTTGTAAGGAAGCAAAATAGCTTATATTCTTATAGCTAAAATATGGGATATACGGGATATTTAAACCCTTGAAATATAGCTTTTAGGCTATAGCCTGTAGCCTAATTACATAGCCTACATAGCTACACGTTTTATTATAACTTATTAAGATATATAATGATATTAGTAAAGTTAAGTATTACTATATACTTCTATACTATATATATAAAATTTACTATATAAAACTTCCTCTGCTACTTAAGAGGTATTCCTTTAGGTAATATATAAGGTAATTAATAATACTACTAGTCTGAATAGCTTTATATTTATACTGCTTATTTTTAGAGTGTATCTATACCTTATAGAAGATTCAGCTTCCTCTCTGGATATTATTACCTAAGCTTAAGCTATATATAAAGCTATAAAAGAAGTTTACTATAAATATACTAAATATACTATTAATACTATTTTAGTAATATATAATAATCTTCATACTCCTTAAATAATAATCTTTCTATTTTAGACTCTTATAAATATATAATAAGAGAAAAAAAGTTAGTAAAATTATATTCTTTTATTACTATTTATAGTAAAACTTATATTTTTAAGTTACCTTATAGCTTTTAAGAGTTTTAATAAATAGCTATAAAATAGTATTTCAAAAGTAATAAATAAAAGATTCAAAATAATATAGCTAGAATTATAACTTTATAAAAATTAGTATTTATAACTTTATATACTAACTTTCAGTAAAATTAAGAATCTTTAAGTAACCTAATAGTAAATAGAAGTTTATAATTCTATATAGTTACTTTAATTTTATCTATAACTATCCCTAAGACTCTAAATATATAGCTAATACTTTATATTATCTTTATCTTAAGAGATAATAATATTCTTCCTTCTTAAGTAGTTAGTAATTTATTACCTTAATCTTAAATATCTAAAACTAAGCTAATATCCCTCAGTTTTATAATCTGTAAGTATATAGTTAGTTTACTACTTCTAGAGTTTAATTAAGAGGTTTATTTTTCAATATATTTTATAGCTAAGTAGTAGTTAGATTAAATATTTTTATTTACTTTTTATATAAAAAATATAATTATAATATCTAGCTTACTATTTAAAGAATTAATTAAAAAGGAGGTTAAATATATTATTAATAATGATATTATAAAGATTATTTAATATTATTCTATCCTCTATAAGAACTATTAATACTTTAAGTTATATATTATTAATAAGATTGAAAATAAGAATACTAACAAAGTATATAAGAAGTTAAAACTTATAATCTAAGATTTTAGAAACTATAATAAGTTCAAGATCTTAATATTATGACTAATAATTTAATAAAGTAGCTAATAGTTAATTTTAGCTACAATTTCAACTTTCCTTAAATATAAAGATATAATAATATAGCTTTATAATATTACCTAAGCTTATATTTAGGTTAAAATGAAACTTATAAGATATATTATAGCTAAACTACCTTTATTTCGTAAAAAGTAGTATTTTTTAAACTTTATAATAATTATTATTAAGCTATTTTATAGCTTTACTAAAGCTGGAACCTACTAGTAGGTAACTTACTTTGTATACTATAAGGAGAAGTTATAAATAGAAATTTTAATATATAATCTATGCTTTTTTATCTTATATACTTAAAATAATGCTTTTAGCTTTATTAGTATGCAAACTAATAATATCTTCAGCCTCTCTAATATAATATTCTCTGACTAAGAGAATAAGAAGCTTAAAAAAGCTTTATTTGAGGTAAAACCTAAGATTATACTTTTGGAGATTATATTCCTTATATTTAATAGAAATATCTTATTACTTTATAATAATTACCTCTATCTATACTAAAAGCATTAAGAGTAAAAGTTAATCCTTATTAATATATATATTATACTTAGGATACTTAAGAAAGTATATATTAAATAATATATATATAATATATATCTAGCTTCTATATACTAACTAGAAGTTTTATTTAACCTCTTATATATAGTATAAAAATAATAACCTATAAGTAATAATATTACTACACTTAATAAATAACTTAAGTAGTAAATAAAATATCTTAACGAAAATCTTAACTTTATATTACTTAGCCTCTCTAAAAAATATTTTTATACTTTTATTAATAGCGTTTTTACTAATAATATTAACTTTTTATTTTAACTGGACTTTATAATCATTTTAAATTAAGAGACTATAACTAATAATAGCTAGTTTAACCTCTATAGTAATCTTATGTATTATTTATCCACTAAAAATAAGAAACTTACTAGAAATATATTTACTTTAGAAATCTATATTATAGTAGCTAATATAAACTTTACCTATATTATAGCGATATTATTTAAGAAAATCCTTAAATATTAAAAACTTCTTTAGATTCTAACTATTATATATACTAACTTATACTTACTTTATAAATACTTTATAGAGCTTAATATTACTAAAGAGAAATATCTAATAATTAATATTATAATATTAAGATAGTTATAGAAATACTATAAGCTCTAAAAGATATAGTAAATTAAGAGAGATAATAACAATACTAATACTTTCATAAAAAGCACTCTAAATTATATCTTTAAGAATTTATTAATTTCAATTATATAACTATTCAAATAAAGAGATAAGTAACTTAAGTAAAGTAGATAAATAGGTATTTAAATACTATTTAGGTAAAAGGATATAGATTATAAGAGATACTATTTTTTATAGAAATAGATAGATATTAAGGTATATAATAAAAAGAAAAGTTACTAATATTAGTTATACTATACTATAGGGTATATAGTAACTATATATAATATTATATATATAGTGGTATATCCTCTATAGCTTACTAGCTATAAATACCTAGTATCTAGCGTTAGCTATAGCTAAATAGTATAGTAATTAGTAAGTAATTACTATACTGTAGATCTAAAGCCTTATATAGCGTCACACGCTATATAATATAGTAATAATAACAACCGAAAACCAACACCAGTTTACATCCATATAACGAGATCACGTACGGCATACAATTATCCTGACAATTAAACTAACAATTACTCTTAATAAAAGTAAATATTTAGCTATCCTAGTATATTATATACATAATATACTGTTAGAAGCTAATAATTCTACTACTTCTGAATATATATAGTAATCTTAAAAAGACTATAAAAATCCAAAATCTAGGAGAATCTAACACTTTCTTAGGTAATAACTTAGTTATTAACAGAAAGAATAAGGTTATAGAAATAAATTAATTTCAATATACTAATAAGATTCTTACTAGATTTAATAAGAAACATCTCTATAATTTTAATATACCTATAGATAATAAATCCAAGTTCTTTAAGAATAAGAATAATATTTCTAAGGAAGAGATATTAGATTTATTGAGTGTTAATTTCCCTTAACCTATTTACTAGTCTTCTATACTAGTTCAACAAAGGTAACCACTAAGGTCGTAGGGTTGAGAACCTTTATAAACCTCTTGAAGATAGAATAAAACAGAGGGCCTGCGAAAGCCACTTATTTATATATAAAATAAACTTCTAAAATTAAAATTAGGTTACTAAAGTAAGATTAGGAAGTTAAGATAAAAATATAGTAAACCTAAAGGTATTATAGTTAGATTTTATAAATAAGTTCTATCTTTATAGTAAGAAGTTACTTATTATCTAGTTTATTATAACCTAGATAAATAAAAATAAAACTTAAACTATATTCTTTAAGTAAAGTAAATATACCTACTATAATTATGGAGATATTAAATATTTTACCTAAAACTACTACTTTAAAAAGAGGAAAACTACTAAGATAAAGATACCAGAAGAAACTCCAGAAATAAAGTAATTTATAACTTAGGTAGTTAGGAAAAGGTTATAATCTTATTTAGTCTACATTAATCCTCAGAATCTCTATACTTTCCAGAAAGATTATAATAAAAAGGTTAGATACTAATTTCACCAGAAAGATATTATAAAGGTAATAAGGTTTTCAAATAAAAACTAGCTATAAAGCTCTAGAGCTAATATCTGTATTATTAAGAATTTATTATAATATAATAATTAAATATTAATAATAATAGTTTAGCCTATTATAACTAAAACTAAGGTAGTTTATTATAAATATATTAAAATAGTTATATTAGTATTTAATAATAAATTAAGTATTTAACTTAGGGATATTCTATATATAGAAGAATCTCCTATAAATATATTTAATAGTAAATAACCTTACCTTAAAGGGAGATATTTTTAAGGAAATAATATTGTAAGTTTAGATAAAGTAATTCTTACTAACCTGAATATATTAAAGTAGAAATTTAATCTTACTGTAAAAAGCCGGTAGATTACTATTACTTTAATAATATTACTTTTAACCTAATAGAAAATAGATTTGAAACTATAGCACCAAGAATTAGGTTATTCTAAATACCGGAAAATAAAGTAGATAATCTAACTTACGTAAGGATACTTATTATAACTATAAGATATTGTTTTAATATTATATGAAATCTACAATTTATTAAAGAGCTTATATTATTCTCTATAAATATCCTAAGAGAAAACTATCATAGCTAGCTATATTATTTATATTAATAATAGAATAGTAAAGTTACTAAAGGAAGTTTTTTCTATTAGTAATAAATAATAAGTTTAAATTAAAGTTGTTAATATTTAATAATATAAAGAAGAAATTAATATATTAAATATAAACCTTTATTATCAAATAAAAGAATTACTTTAGATTTCCTATATAATTAATTTCCACTAATAGTATTAGAGAACTTATAGTTATCTTTCTGGTAATAGTACTGAGAGATAACAATATTGAAATTAAAGCTTTATTATTATATATTTATGAATAAAATAGGATATTAGAATAAGTAATTTAAATTTTCTTAAATAAAGTAAGAATACTGATAGTTAATATAAATACTCTAAAATATCTATAAGTATAGTTAGTAATAACTGCTATTTATCTTATAAATTAATTATATATAGTAGTATTATTAAATAAGATTCCTATTTAGATATTAACTGAGAATCTGAGATTAGAGTGGAATTTAATTCCTAAGATAAGCTAACTTCAGATTATTGGAAGTATCTATTTCGCTAATATTAATCTAGAAGTTCGGATATAATCTAAGAAGATAAACCCTTAAGTAGAGAAAAATACTCTAATTAAATATAAACTTAAAAAAGCCTATAAAGTATAGATTAAGTTATAAAATATATTTATTATTATCTTTGTTATTAAATTTCTTATATTAATAAATAATAAGATTAATAAGTTACAGATTTTACTATTTAGCTAGAAACTATAATTATAGAAATATATTAAAATTATCTTATTTACTCTAAGAATCCTTCACTTATAACTGGAAATACCTAAGGAAATACTAAAGAATAATATTAATACTTAAAATAAGGTATTTTTATATATAACTATATAGAAAGATATATTCTTTTAAGAGGAACATTAGCTATATACTAATTTAACTATAATAGCTGAAGTATATAATAAATTTGTAAATAACTAGTCTCTTTAGAAAGAAGTTTATTTCAATAATATAATAATATTAATTAAGAAGGAAACCCTATAGTTTATATTAGCTTTAAAGATTTCCTAAAATATAAACCTAACGGTAGTATAGATACTTAAGTATAAAAAGTATATTATAAGTTATTGAAAAAAAGAGCCTAAGTTATTATATAAGACTTTCTCTAAATTTATAAGAGGAATTATATATATATATATATATATATATATATATATACTTTAATATCTTAAATAGTATTATAAAGAATTCTAATTACCTATATATAATACAAAGAATATATTATTAGGTAGTAGGATTTTATTAAAGTATATCTTAATAGTAACCTTAAGAAGAATATTTATATATAAGTATTTCCACTTTTTAATATTTATTTTGCGAACTTAAGGTATTTCCATTATATTAAAAGTATAAAGTATATTATAAATCTAACTAAGGCTATTGAGTTATAATAAATATTATATAATTTTAGGTAGGAAGATTAAAAATAGCAGTAGAAACTTAAGGTAATTCTAATATACGTAGATTTTAAAATCTTACTATTAGATAATACTATCTACTATAATACTAAACTGAAGGTTATAATAGCTACCTATATTAATTATATACTAATTATTAAACTAAGTAATAATATTACTATTACTATCTTATAAATTAAATAGAATATTAGAATTAATAACTTAGGAATACTAAACTTCTTCTTAAATATCCACTTAAGTTTCAGTAAATATAAAATAATAATCTTACAGAAAAGTTAGCTAAAGGGGATATTTATAAAATTTAAGAAGTTTCTCTATCTAGCTGCTATTTTAGTAAAGTCTAAGGCCTGAAACTTTACTATTCCGGTAGAAAGTCTATTTAATAAGATATTATAATAATATTATTATTAAGTATTCAGAAAGCTTTAATTTGCTACTTCAATAAAATAATTAAATTTATTATTTAGTTTTAGATTTTAGGTGAGATATTTATATTATTCTAGAGAATTCTATAATAAGAAAATATTATATCTTCTTTAGTATACTAAAATATAAAGTAAATATTATATTAGTTATACCATAAAAAAGAATAAAAATACTAATTTAAAACTTTATAGTTATATAGATAGTAATTATATTAGTTATAAAATTATATTAAGATTAATAATTAGATAGATATTCTCTGTAGCGTAAAGATTAATTTTATAGAAATCCTTTTGCTAAATAATTATAATAAAGTTATCTATAGAAGCTGGATATTATACAGAATCTACTATAGCCTCTAAAGCTATATAAATCTAATATTTACTTAGTAAACTAAACGAAATAATTACTATATTAATACTAATATAGATAGATAATACTAAATTAATGATCTTTACGAAAAAAGAAACATTAAATAATTAGGCTAAATATATTAGAGTTCATAATCCTTTGCAAAAGAAATAGTAAGCTGAAATAAGATAGTCTTTGAGTATTTGAAAATTACTAATAATATTACTAATAACCTTATAAAATTATTAGTGAAACTATTATTTAAATATGTTAGAGGTTTTATAGAAATTAAATACTATATAACTACTCAAAAGCTAGACAATAATATTTAAAAAAAATAAACGCCACTTTAGTAAGGAGGGATATTATAGAGGAATACTAGAGATTTTCCATAGAAATTCCGGAGATTTCCTGGGAATTTCCCCAGGAAATCTAATTCCAGAAAGTTTCAAGAAATTACTATAAAACTATAGCAAAATAGACATAATAGCTTAATATCTAGTAATAAATATAGAGTAAATAGCTATAAGGATACGGAACATTTCCTTTAAGGTTACATTATATAAATATATAAGTAGGAAGCTTACCTCATATATATGGTATTAAATATAATATGCCTATTATATATCCTACTACTTTATATTTCTAATTTCTGTTTATAGCCTCTGTTACACTTATAGCCTTATGCCCGCATAGCTGTATAGCCTTTATAGCCCTTATAGTTTTATAGCCATATAGCCTTACGGCTATATAGCCCTATAGCCTTAAGTTTTAAATAGAGCCCTATATCCTTCCAATCTCCAACATTTACTTAAAGAGATTCCAGCGATTAATATAACCACTATAATTATATAGAGGAATAGATAGGTAATAGATTCAGCAGCAAAAGGAGAATATTAAAAAAAATAGTTTTTGGTAGTTAGCTATTCAGGCTTTTTATATTTAGATAATATCGCTATAGTATAAAGAAAAGTTGCTAGTATCAGTTTAACTATTTACTTTAACTATTATAGCCGCTAGGCTACTTTATAGCTTACCACGCTATAGCTACATTAGGTGAATAGTAAGCCTATATAGCCGTATTGTTATATATAATCAGAGGGCAAAATCTGGTATGTATTATATATAACTAAACGTGGTCACATACGCCACGCAAGGCTCCATTTCAACTGGTTTCAGTAGGGTAAAGTCTGTAGAGATACTATACGTACCTGAGACTTAAATAATATAAACTCTACTATATAAATATATTATTTCTAATATATTCCTCCAACCTTAAAAGCTATATCTATAGGCTAGCCTCTTTAAATAATACTAGTTTAAATACTCTATTTATATCTTATAAGAAACTTCTTTTATAACTTTATTATTCTTATTAAACCTCCACTCCTATAGCAGAAAGAGTAATATTACTTATAGGCTATTTAGGTATCTCTTATTATTTAGACTAAGAATACTCTAGATACTTTAAGTATTTCAGATACCCCCAAAATCTTTTTCAACTATATTATTACTGAATTTAGAATTTATAAATTCTAACTGTTAGTTAAGAATCTTATTAAGATCTTTAAATACTGGTATTAATAGCTTCTCTTAAAGTTTCTTATTTTGCTATAACTTTAGGTAGTTTAACTAATTTATTATATTAATTTAAGTAATAAAAACGCTAAATTAGTAGCTTTAGAAAAACTTTATAAAGCTGTTAGCTATAAGGTCTTCTGAGGGTATATACTTAACTTTAAAGTATCTTTACTAAGTTTTCTATTATAGCTAGTAGTTATAGATACTTATATACTATAGCTTTATATATAGTTATATTATTTTAGTAGTTATAAGATATATTATCTATTAATTATTATACTTAATTCAGACTACTAAATAGAACTTATATATCTTACTTCTATTAAAAATATTTATAATAAAGTTTACTTATAGTATAGTAATAAGGTAGCTGGTAAAAGTAACTTCTTATATTACCTATAATAATATTAAAAACTTTACTTCAGTTATTGAAATAGTAATAATATCTTATTAATTAGCTTACTATATTATAAGCTTGCTAAAAAGATATATAACATAAATCTAAAAACCTTTCTAATTCTTACTATTAGTTATAAAGCTAATATTTATAGTAATAATAAAGTTATTTTATAGATTATTAGCCTTACAGCTAAACGTAAGGTAAAGATTTTCAGTTTTACTAAAATATTATATTATTTACTTAGCCTTAACTTAATAGTTATCTCTAGAATTCTAGTTAAAATAGAATAATTAGCTAGCTATATAGGTAATATCTAGTTTTATTATAACTATAGTATAGTAGTTATATTAAAGGTCTCTGATTATTCTAAATCACATGCCTCTCGGGGTCCTATTTAGGTAGTTGCATCCGACAGTCGGCTCTTGCCTCATACACCCTATAGATAAGCCGGAGCTGAGGAACCATTTAAATGGAGGAAACTGTCAGATTGAGAGAGATATACTACCAGTATATACCTCACGGAAGTATATTTATACGCTCCCGAGAGGTATATAGTATATCTATAGCCTTATACGCTATTTTTAGTCTAGATAATATAATATAATTAATTTAATAATTAAGAGTCTTATATACTATACTAACTATTTTTATAACTATTTAAAACTTCTTAAGAACTTAAGAAGTAATATCTATCTCTACTGGAAAGATTATTCTAAGTAGCCCTAAAGACTAAATCCTCTAGATTAATGAAATTAAATCTCTATATTATTCCTATAGTCTTTAGGATCTTATAAACCCTAAAACTTATAATAAAGTAGTTCTAAGTATCTTAAGCGTTAAATATAAATAACTTACTACTAAACTAGTAATTCTAGAGATCTCTAATTACCTATTAAAATCTAGATATTCTTTATATATTTTAGACCTATCTTAAACTATAATCTTTAAGGTGAGAGACTATATAATAATTCTGGATATAGGAAGTAATATTCTATAAATTATAGTCCTTAAGTATTTCTTAACTAAAAATATAGCTTTATATAAGAAAAGACGCTCTAAATATACTTTTTAAGTAAAAATATACTATAAGAAAATAAAAAGAATATAGATAATATAAGAATATATTAGAGATACTATTTCTCCTAACTTCTTAAAATATTCTTATAATACTATAGGAGATTTTAATATTTAGTTATTTAAGCTTAAAAACTATATAGATTATAGTGAGATTAAGAGATAGATAGAAGTAATTATAGAATATATAGTAACTCTTACTAAGTCTATAAGAAAGAAGTTAGGTTTAAGAAGTAATATAGAAGCTTAAGTTATTTATTAGGAGAAAGTAATCTATAAGTATCTTAATATAAGAATACTAAACTTTTATAAGTTTTTAATTTAATTTCGAGAATATATTAGAAAATTAAGAGGCAGCTATATTAAATTATAAACTTTCGTATATTTAGTTTTAGTCTCTCCTAGGATGAATAATAATATTCTAATAGTAGTAAAAATTATAAATTATATTTAACTCTTCTTTTTAGAATTAAATATTACTCTAATTTAAAGTAAATTTACAAGAGGGGTTTTTAGCTTTATAGATACTCCTAATAATAATAAGAAACCTTAAGGAAGATCTCTTACTATATTAAGAAGCTAAAGTAGAAACTAGACTAAATAAAGTAGGGAAGCTTCTAGTTAATAAACTAATAAATACTATAAATGAGAGTCTAATAATAATAAGAATTCTAAGGTAAATAGAAATTCTAACTATAAGATATATTAGTTATAATACTCCCTCTTAAGATATTTCTATATTAATAAAGAGATTAGATTTTATATCTAGAAGTTTAACTTAAGTATTTAGAAGTTTCTTAATAGAAAAATATAGAGTGATAAAAATTTTATAAGTTATATAAAGAAAGTTAAAAACTTAACTTTAAAGTCCTAACTATATAGTTACTCCCACAGAGTAACTACTATAATTTTAATAATCTTAAATAAATTCTATATCCTTATAAAATCTATAATTCTAAACTTAGAATTAATAATATATATTTTTAATAATATTAAATAGTTTGAAACGCTCTTAGAAGCTATAATAGATAACTATCTTTTGGCTAATATTCAGGAAATTACTATAGAAAGCTATAATAATATAGAGATAAAAATATAAAGCTCTTAAAACTTAATAAAATTATATTTATTTAATATTATATTATATTCTAACCTGATAAGTAACTTAGTATTATTCAGGAAGCTTTATAAATATAGGTTATAGTAAGATTAAAGTTTAGATAATAACTATATTTAAAAGGTAGATAGAAGCTACCTCTACTCTCTTAAGATTATAAATAAGTAATATATACTTAAATATAACTTTCTTAAAGAGGTATCTCTCTAGATGTTTATAAAGTAAGTATTACTACCTAAAAATAAACTTCTTAAATTCCATAAACTATATAAATATACTATAGTTTTATAAAAGTGGCTAATAACTAAATTTTAGAAGTTCTAGTATTTAAAGTTAGAATATCTAGAACCTAAGGTAATAAACTACTTATGAACCTCTGTGAGAGATATTAGAATAATTAGGAACTTATAAGTAGTCTCTATAGTAAACTATAATATATATATAAAAAGTAAGATATATTAAATAGTATCAAGAGCTTAGAAAGAAATAATATAATATACTAATCTAGGGGAGAGGATTATAATAAATTTTCATAATTTTAAAGAAAGTTATAAGGAATATATATCTACTATAATTTTTATAGATTAAGTAATAAACTTAATATAAAACTTCTATCTTTATATAAGAAAAATAAGGAAGCTTCTAAATATAATCAGAAAGTTTCTTAACTTCCTAAAGACTATATATAAAATATTAGTTAAAAAGATTAAAGTAGATAATAAGATCTAGAAGTATAAAGTAATCTAGATAGAGATTTAAGAGAGAAATATTAAGTTTAAATTCTCTATACTAAATACTTAAGCTTAAAATAATAAAATAGAGAGAGTAGTAATAGTAATTAAAAAATATATAAAATTTATAGTAATTAGAATATCTCTTCCTCCTATTCTATAGCTTAAAATCCTGAAAGCTATAATATATACTTATAGCTATATATCCTCAATCTCTTAAAGTTAGAAGATACTATATAAGTAGTTTTATTATTATTGCTAGAAAGATAAGAATATATATACAATAACTCTAGACTTCTCCCACCTGACAGTATATAGATACCAAATATATATAATAACTTAAGAAATTTAATTTAAGTAATATTATTACTAAAAGTTTATACTAAGAGTATTCTTAAGATTTCTAATTAGCTATATTTTAAATAACTTCTTTAAGATCCAGAATCCTCTTTAGAAGGAAGTTTTTATAATAAAAGATATAGTTTTTAATAAGAAAGAGTTCTTTAATGGTAATCTAAAAGATTTTATATTAGAAATCTCTTAAATAAACTTTCAAGAGATCTAGAAAAATATTACTAAGTTTATAGAGTAATTAAAAAATATAACTATAAAGTAAGATACTAATAAGGAAATAGATAAAATTATAAAATTTTCCTTAACTATTTTAAACGCTAAGTAAATAAATACTTAAGATCCTTAAGAGAAACTAGACTCTTAAGAGGAACTATTTTTCACTAAAACTAAATTTAAGCTCTAGCTTATACTACTAACCTCTCTAGAACCTACAAACTTTATAATAATACTCTAAGAGATATTTATTATTTAGCATAAAGTAGGGAGGTAGATATAATATAATTCCAGAATAGTAAAAGTAATATTATAAATATTGTTTAAGCTATTTTTCTTATAGAATATAAAATATATAAAAATCTTAAAATTTATATAAGATTAGTTACTATATCTAGTAGATATTTAAGGTCTAACTAACCTAAAGATCCTAATAAAGTAGATAATTTAGAGTATATAATAGAAAGAATGCTAGATAAAGTAAATAAGGAGATCTGTAAGAAGTTTCTAAAATATTTATAGAGATACTTACTATTCTTAAGTAATTTAAAAAACTTAAAGCAGAATTAAGAGAAACTTTATATATTCTTAGGAAGATCCTAGTTATTATTATATAATATAAACTCCTTAAGCTTTTAAAATATATACTAGTGAGAATTACCTCTCCTTGTAATATCTTACTAATAACTTATAAATAGAAAAGAATATCTAAATTACACTAAAAAGAGTATAAATCCTTAAGATTTTTACCTACTAATATAAAGTTTTAGGGAGACTAAGGAAGTATACCTATAAAACTACTAAGTCTTAAGATTATAGAATAAAATTCATAAACTAACTATAAGAAGTTAAATAATTCTTATTTACTACTAAGTTTATATATATAAGCTTAATAAATATAAGTAATTACTTAAGTTAAAAACTTACCTAATAATATAAAGAAATTAGTAACTAAAAGATATATATAATATCTATATAGTAATATTTATAAGAATATTATTTTAGATACTTATAGTAATTATAGTATAATTTAATCTTAAGCTTCTTCAGTATAATATAGTTAATACTTTTATCTATATAGATATTAATAAAGAAATCTATATAAGGATACCTCTAAAATATAAGAGATAAGGGAAGGTTCTGAAGTTTTAGAAAACTCTATATAGTCTCTACTAATTACCTATCCTTTAATAGTAATATTTTAAGAAAGATCTAAGGAACTTATAATTCTCTTATATCTCTAGAGAAAACTACTATTAGTATAAAAACTAGATTCTATTTTTCTTCTATATTAATAACGATATCTTAGTATTCCTAAAAATATATAAACGTCTCGCGAGAGAGACTATCAAAAATCTTTAATCATAATATTATCTTAAAGAAAGAGAGAATTTATAATAATTTCTAGAAATTAAGATACTATATAATTAAGAGGCTTAAAAACTATAGTTTTAATAAGCTATATATATAGAGAAAACTTATAAACTCCTACTAGAAAGTTATAAACCTAAAGAGAGAGATTATTTCCTAATAATATACTTAAAATTCCTTCTATATAATAGAGAAGCTCTATATTAAGAGATTAACCTCTACTAGAAGAAAATAAATATTATATTATATATAATAATAATAATAAAGCTAAATTTAGTATTTATAATTAGTTAACTAACTTATTTTAACTAAAATCTAGAGTCTCAGTATTAAGAAGTAGTAAATTAAGCATTTAACTATATCTATAAAACTTAGTATCTATATCTTAAGTATAGTATAGAACCTAGGAGCTTAGAAAACACTCTAGTAATCTCCTCTGATGTAAGTTTTAGAGATAATATATAAAATTAAAAAAACTTTTAAAGTCTCATAATAAAACTTTTTAGAGGTAGTATTATTTAGAAAGCTATAAAGTAATCTATAGTTATTATATTAACTATAGAAGTAAAGTTACTCTCTCTCTCCTTAGTAACTAAAGAGGTATTATTTATAAATTATCTACTAACCTTATTATAACTCTAACTACCTATAGGTAACTTAGGAGTAATAAGGTTCCCTATCTCTAAAAATATACTAATAATAATTCAAATTAAATAGAATAACCTCTAAATAGTAAGCTTAATAATAAAATAACTTATAAAGCTTTAAATTTATCTAAAATATATAAATATCTATAACTACTAACGTTACTAAGAGATTTCTAAAGAAAGATTATTAGCCACTTATAATTCCTTAATATAACTTATAGTAAATAGTCTCACAAAAATACTACTTAAGTAGCAGTTTAAGAAATTTTAAAAGTAATTAGATTTAAGTTATTAAAGAGACCTCTTTAAGAAAGATTATACTAGTAACTTTAAGAAAAATAAGAAAATATAGTTTAAATTCTCCTAGTTAGAATTAGTATAGAATATAGCTTAACTAGAAACCTTATAAAATAATAATTAAATAGACTAAAAGTATAAGAAAGTAAAATATTTTTTAATTTAAAGCTAAAGTTTATAAATAAAAAGAATATCTTAGAATATAAAGTCTATAAATAAAAACTAATCCTCTAGAACTAAAACCTAAAAAATAAAACCTAGAAGCTATATTATTATTCTAAGGAACTACTATAGTAAGCTACTTACTTATATATATTAAGGAGAGATTTAAGGAGGATATTAGGAATATAGCTACCTAATATAACAGAAAGATAAAGCTTAAGTAAATAATATAAGTTAGTAATTAAGCTTTCAGCTAAAAAAAGAAAGTTAACACTACTAACGCTACTAACAAAAGGATCTATAAAAAATAAAATAGTAATAATAAAAACTATAAAAACTATAAATACTATAGAGATAGTATAAGAAATAAAGCTACTCTTAGTAGTAGGAGTAGTAGTATAATAATTATTATAAGTAATAGTAATAATATTATAAAACTCTTAACACTTAGAAACTTTAGTCTAAAAAATATATAAGTTAGAAATCTAATTAGAAACCTAACAAAAAAATACTTACTATATTTCTAACTATCTTATTATTATATATAGTAAGAAACTCTATATAGAGGTAAATAGTTACTTCTATATCTAACTTAAAAATATTACTAAATATATAATACTTATAGTAATAATAGGAACCTTAGTAGTAAATACTATATTAACTTTAGTTTTTAGTAAGAAAAAAAAAGTAGTTAAAATAAAAATTATAAAACTTATCCTTATTATCCTTACTAATATATTTATATTTATAACCTAATAAAATTAGAATTACTTCAGTAACCTTAATAGTAAGAGAACTTTTAGAGGTAGTATCTCTCTTTAGCTTCTTAGTAGTAAGTATAGAGAATTTTAGGGGGAATATAGAATACTTCACTAGATATTTAGAATAGTAGGAAGTATTCTCTTTAGCCTCCTCTTAGTTAGAATACTCTTTATTATAAGTAGTAACCTTATTACTAATAGCTTTATTAATAGTAAACTTAGTAATATCTTTAATTACTTTTTCTGTATATTTAGTATCAGTAAGAGATATATAGAGAGAGGTAGAGATATTATTAGGAAAGTTAGTATAAGTAGGAGAAGATATTTTAAAATCTCTATATAAAATTAGTAAAATAATATCAAAAAACTCTTCCTATTTAGATAAATTATATACTATTTAATAAAAAATTAAAACTAAAGAGAAGAAAAATAAACTATATAGCTATATAATAAGATTAATAACTTATACTAAAACTTAAAATATCTCAGCTAATAAGAAGCTAAACTTAGGGAATAAAATTAGTCCTCTTTTAGTTAGTTAAAATCTTAATTATATAACCTACTATTATTATTCCAAAAATTACAAAATAATATAGAGAATATTTACAGTAATCTCAAAGGAGTTTTAAATAAAAGAATTTATTTTTAAGTCTATTTATAAAATATATATAGGTAGGGAGAAGCTCTAGAGATCTCTTCCTAGGAGGGTATATCAGATTGAGAGAGACATACCACCAGTATATACCTCATAGAAGCATATTTATACACTCCCGAGAGGTATATAATATATCTATAGCCTCGTGCGCTATTTTTGGTCTAGACAATACAACACAATTAATTCGACAGAAACCTCAGGCGGCAGGCGCGGTTAGTTAATACAATAGCTGACAAATGCGGAAGGTACGTTACAAAGGGAAGGTACAGGCCCACATCCGTCGCAGTTACTCTTTTAAGGATCGCAATTAGTTATCACGTGACGCATACTGCCAGCTAGTACCCCTGTCGCCAGCTGTCAACAGTCGCCAGCTGCTAACTACTAGTGGCAGATGCCGCCAGTTGGTAGCAGTTGCCACGCTTGGTTTCACAACCGGAAGGTACGCTATGACCACCGGTCGCGGTTGCCCGTCGCAGGATTCGAACCTACTGCACTTACCAAAACGGTAAGAGCCAGCCAGACGTTAAACCACTACGTCAAACGGGTTATAACTATAGTATAATTTATAAAGCTAATATCTTATTAATAGTATTTAATATCTATATAGAAGGCTTAATTAAGCTATAAGATAAATCTTTTTAGATCTAAGGAAAATATTAAATTATTTAATATACTATATATATTTTATAAGATACTTAAGAATCTTTTTAATATAAATTACTTAAGAAAGCTATAGTTATTATATTATTTAATCTTAAATAACCTGAATATTAAGAAATTACTATAAATTTATATCTTCCTTAAGGTAATATTCTTTTGGAGCTTTATTGACAATATAAATACTTCAGATATATCTTCTGAGGGAAAGAAAACTATATAATTATTAATATAAATAAAGAACATAATATACCCCTTAAGTTAATAATATAGCTTTCCTACAGTAAGTTTAAAACTAAAATATTTTGAGTTTACCTCTAAATAATACTACTAAAAGAGAGAAAACCTTTAAAGATTATAAAATACTTTATTTAGATAATAAATCTTTCTAAACTTTTAATAACTGGATAGTATCTCTATATAAATTACCTTATTAAATATTACTTAAATAAAAGTATTAACTATATTATACTAAAGTAACTTAAAATTAAAGTAATTAGTAATTACTATAAGAATTTAAAAGAATATATATACTAAAATAGCTATATAAACTTTATAATTATCTTACGCCTATTAGTCTCTATAAATAATAAGCTAAACCTTAATTTTAAGGAGGTATTTATACTTACTAAGCTTATAGATATAAATTTAATAGTAATCTGGAATTTTTAAGTTTCTTATAAAAGTTCTACTAACTTTACTCTATAAGTATAATTTAATATAACTTTTAAGATAAGCTTTTTAGCTATTATTATAGCCTTAATATATAGATAGGTAAATACTACTAAGTAAGATATAAATAATAGTAATAACGTTTACTATAGAATTTCTAAAATAAAGGTTTCTACTTTTATATTTCTTAAATACTTCCTAATATTTAATTTATCCTATAGCTGAAGCTTATCTTTTAAACTTATAATAACCTTTTAAAATCCTCTTCAAGTTTCAATATTAGAAACTTCCTTTACTTAATAATTTATATAATTCTATAGCTATAGGCGGAAGTATTTAGAAGTATCTTAAGATAACTAAAAGATACTAGCTAACAAGATAGTTTTAAATAAAGATCTTCCAGCTACTTTAATACAATATCTTATTTATTTCTTATATTTTACCTTCTCTGGAGGTATTTCATCTTTTCATTTCCCTATAATCTTATTTATATAAATAGAATTATAGAAGAATACAGTAGGTAACTTTAGAGAGATTAATAATATAAGCTTTATAGTTTTATATAAAGCTTAAAAGAACTTAAGGTTGATTATAGTATAAATATAAAACCTTAAGTTTTTATAGCTTCCCCCTATATCTTTAGTATAAATAATCTTACTAGGTTTTTTACTTAAACTTAAGTAAATATTTAAGTTAACCTTATATAACTTTATTATAGCTAATTACTCTTATAACTAATAAGAAAGCTTATTAAAATTAAACCTCTTTAAATTATCTTATAGAGAGATTAAACTTCTATTAAAACTTATTATCTTATTAAAAGACATATTATAAGTTATAATAACCTTATTTTACAAAACGTTCCACACCTAAAACTATTTAGCTAAAATATAGCTTACTAAAAAGCTAATAGAAATATACTTCTTAAGGTAAGTAAGATAATTATACTTAAATCTTATATTTATAGTAAGAATAAAATATTTACAGCTATATATATAAAAGTAGATTTAATTTAACTTTATAACATTATCTTTTTGAGTAACTTTATGAAATCTCTAGTATAATATTTATTAATCTAAAAAGCTTATTAGTATATAATTATAAATAAATACTGCTATTTGTAAGGTTTTAGGTTAGAAATTATAAGGTAGTTTACTTTCTTACCTTATAACTATTATATAAGCTTTAATAACAACTTTAATATACTTTATATTTCTATTTTAACCTTATATATATAATATAAATAACTTAAGGTAAATACTTTAAGTAGTTAGAGTAACTTTAAGTCTCTTATATCTAGAAACCTTATTATTATATTTGAAAATCTTAATATTAATATTATACTAATATTTAAGAAGTAAGATAAAGCTATTCAATACTGTAGTTATAATAGCTTCAGTATAATTAATAAGGTAGAAATTCTATAAGTAATTAGTAGCTTTATCTATGAATATTAAAGAAAAGATATAATTACTATAATCCTAATAATAAGCGTGAAAGTTAAATATAATATATTTTCCAGAGGTAGTATATAAGATATATTTATACTTTATATAGTAAATAATCTATTTTACCTTAATAACGCTATAAGCTTTATATATTCTCTAAGTAGATTAATATTCATTATATTTTAAGTAACTATTAGTAATATAAATACTATATATCGCTAAGATAAGGTATTTAGAAGATTTTCTTTTAGAATATTCTAGCTACTAATATTAAAGCTATTTATTATCTTTTAGAGGTTTTTAAATAATCTCTATAATAATCTTCTGGTGGTAATAGTATCTAGAAGAAAGCTTATACTATACTAACTATATAATCAAAATATTTAACGTCTTGTAAAATATATAATATTTAAGAGTTTATTAGCTTTATTAAATATTAATAGCTATAATCACTAAGTAGTTACTTCTCTATAGTTAAGAGAAATAATTTAGCTTAATATTCTACTAGTAACCTTACTTTTATAACTATTAAAAGAAGATAGAATTTATAGTTTGAGAAATATAGAAAGTAATATTAAAAAAATATACTTTAGCCTCCTTACCTTCTAAGATTATAACATAGACTTTAGTATCTCTATAATTCTTAATAAATATTAGCTTAATAATATATTAAATATAATCTCTAGAGAGAGCTTCTTAGAAAGTTATAAAATACCTAATATCTTAAAAAATATAAATTAAAATATCTAAATTGAGAATAAATAGGTTTTAGAGAGAATATTACTAAGTTTATTTTATATAGTAAGCTTATTATATAATATTATAGCTATTTAAGCTAAAATGCTAGCTATATAGTTACTATTATCTGGACCTTTAAACTTTCTTTAAGAGATTTAAATCTAAAGCTATTTACTATTTAATTCTCTTCTTTATTATAGTATTCAGTATCCAGCTTTTATATATAAGTAATAAATATATATAATAATAACGTAAGAGTGGGTAGTTTTTACTATATTTAAGAGAATATAGAAGTGTATCTAAATTATTAAAGTATCTTTTGCTATCTTAAGAATTTAAATTACTATCTGTAGCCTCTAAGGTAGTATTAAATACTTTACAGCTAGTTTTACCTTTATAGAAAGCTTCAAAAAGTTACTATATAATCTCTATAATAGCTAAGATAACTTTATCTAATAATATTATATTTAATTAACTATAAACTATAGGTATATAACCTTAGATATATATTTTAATTATTAAATAGGCTAGTAAAGATATAAGGCTATTAACCTAGAATGCCTCTATAATAGATAAAGTATAGCTAACTACTTAAGCCTTATATATAATATCTTACTATTTCTGAAACTATATTTTAGTTACTATTCTTATTATAAGATATCTAAGCTTAAGGAACTAAAGTATATTATAGTATATAGCAGCTATATATTAAAGATAGAGATTATTTATAATATTAAAGTCATTATAGAAATCAGTTATCTATATAGTAAGATCCTTCTTTATGATATAATGTTAATATTAAAGTATCTTACGTATATACTTAAGGATTTAGGTTATTATTTAAACTTAATTTAATCATTTATATTAATATTTTTAAGTTCTTACTAAATAGAGACTATAAGTAGCTATATAAGCTTTTAGAATCTTCTCTAAAAGATTTATAATATTCTTAAAATAGATATTTCTAGTAGCCTTAGGGAAAAGTTAAAGTTTCTTAAGGTAAATTAACTTTATAGAAGTAAATTTATTAAAAGTACTAAGGATAGTTAAAGCTTTGAAAGTACTTATTTTCGATATTACTATAGCTATTTTACCTTTTCACCTTAGGAAAACTGTATATAAAAAGCTTTTAAGAAACCTCTAACTTAAAGCTTCTTTAAAAAGCCACTTTGAGGTTAAAATATTTCTATAAACTATAGACTTTAGTCTTCACCTGAAAGATATTATATAAGGTAATTTACTAATTAGCTTCCTTAAGTATTAAAATAAAGATATTTTTTGATAAATATCTTAGCGTTTAAAATATATGAAATTATTATAATATATATATTTTGCCTAGTGGCTCTTTAGTGTTATAAGACTCTTAATTATTATAATATATATATTTTGCCTAGTGGCTCTTTAGTATTATAAGACTCTTAATTATTATATATAATTAGGGGGTAAAATCTGGTGTAAATTATATATAACTAAATATAGCTATATATGCTATGCAAGACTTTATTTCAACTGGTTTAAGTGGGGTAAAACCTATAGAGATGCCGCAAGTGCCTGAGGCTTAAATAATGCAAACTCTGCCGCTCGAACGCATTATTTCTGACACATATAGGCTACATGGTTATACGGCCATGGCCCTATTACTACGTACGTGGCCTCCGCAGCTATGTAACGTAACTTAGAAATAATAACAACAATTTACCAAAGAAACCAGTTTGCACCCGCACAGCGAAGGCCACATTTAGTATGCAATTACCCCTGATAGGTAAACCAATACTTTCTTATTAAATTTAGTAAGAATCTTATTAGTATATTTAAACTGATTTATCTTTATAATCTTATTCTTTCTGTTGATAACTAAGTTATTATCTAAGAAGGTGTTAGGTTCTTCTAAACTTTAGATTTTTATATTCTTTTTAAGATTACTATATATATACTCCAAAGTAGTAGAATTGTTAGCCTCTAAAAGTATATTATTAATATAATATATAAGAATAGCTAAATACTTACTTTTATTAAGAGTAACATTAAGTATAAATACTTCTTTATTATAAGAAGATACTTGAAAACTAATCTTATATAAGATAAATTTAAGATATAAATACTATAATTTAAGATTCTGTTTTAACCTATATAAAGCCTTATTAAGTAAATATGTAAAAGGTTGATTCTTATAGTTATTATTAAGAACCAAACTTTTAGAATCTTTATTATAAATATAGCCAGTAGGTAACTTAATATAAATATTTTTTTCTATTCTTATATAAATAAATATAGTAGTAGTATTAGACTGAATTAAGATCCAGTTATAATAAGTAGATATATTAAGTAAATATCTGTAATTTTCAGACCTATAGATAATATTAAAGGTTTCTAAATCATTAATATTGAAATACTAGTTAAAACCCTTAGTAACTTATATAGCTTTATATATAGAATTACTAAAGTTCTAATTATTAGGTTTTATTCTGTAAATCTATCTACCCCCTAATATTATAATATTATTCTTTCTAATGAAAGATAAATTAGGTAGAGGTATAATAGTCTATATTTCTATAAACTCTATTAACTTAACCTCCTTATTTATAGTTTGAATCTAATTCTTACTATTTTGAGAACTTATAGTATTTAAAAAGGTATGAGGATTATTAAAAGTATTAACAGATAGAATATAAGAGGCAGTATAAGAATTGCTATATTTATTAATAAATAAACTATTATTATAGGTATATTAATTATAGTTAGTATAAAGAAGTAAAGATAGAAGATCTTTAACTGTAAGGAATATATTCTCTTTGTAAGAATACTATTTATAGTTTCTTTTAACTTCTGGATTTAAAGAAGGAATCTCTATAGATATAATAAACGTTTTTAAGTTCTTAATATCTATAATTCTATCGGAATAAGATATAGATAAACTATCTAAATCCTCATTAGGAGAAGAATCTAAATTTATATTATTATTTTCTACTTTATTGGGAGGAAGTACAGAATTAGTATCTTCAGTAATATTATTACTACTAGACTTAATAGTAATAACTGGATTATCAGAAGAATTATTAGATTTAAGTTAGTTAGACTTAGTCTATATAGGTTAACTAAATCTAGTAATAATGGTATTACTAAAATAGATAAATATTCTTTCTGTTAAGAATTAAACTAATTTTCAAGAATATTAATATCTTCACACTAAATAGTATTTTAAGATTGAAAATACTATACTAAATAGATATTATAGCTAAAAGTAACTATAATATCTTTTTTAGCTTTAGAATCTAGTTTCTTAGAATACTTATTCTTAATCTTATAGTAATAGAGACTACCTTAAATCCTTATATTAGAAATAAAAGATTTCTTCTTATTTTTTAACTTATATAAAGTTTTGAATTTAACAGAAGAGTGTAGTATTTCATTATAAATATAAGTTAAAGCTGTAATAGCTAAATCTTTAAAGTTTAAAGATAAACTAAAGTTATAGAAAAGGATTCTAGGTTTATTAACTATAGTTTTTATAATCTTCTTAATTAAACTATTTAGTTTATAGGTATAGAGTGGTCTTATATTATAGATAATACTATAATTTGAAAAGATAACTTTTACTTTATTATTTGAGAGTATAAAGCGACTATTAGTATAAACGTTCTTGATTCTCTTATTATTATTATTATTATTAGTTATATTAATAAACCTTTTAAAAGCCAAAGTTACCCCTTTAGAGCTTTTAGTTCTTAATAACTTTCTCCAGATAAATCTATTATACTTATTTATAAATAAGATAAAGTGTTTATAGTAATTATACGTTTCTTGAGGTATAGGCTTATATAAGTTGAAACTAATATAATTAAGATATTTAAACTTCTTAAAGTTATTAGAGTTTCTGTTGACTTTATTAGTAAACTTACCCTTTAGGTAGACTTTATAAGTAAGTAGTTTATTATCTTTACTGTATTTATAGCTTATATTACTTATAGTTTTATTTACTAACTTAAGAATATTACTGATATAAACTATTTAATTATGCTAGAGTTCTAAGTTATCAATACTATTATTAATAATAGTATTAAAAACTAAGTTTTTACTAATACGAAGTTGAAACTTATAAAGTTTATTAACCTTACAGCTAATAAGTAATAACTTATTTCTCTTTATATTAAATAATATTAGTTTATTAAAGAAGATAGATAAGATTCCTATAGTATTAAGTCTAGATTAACTTAATAAATTAATATCTAACTGTGGTATATAATAAATACTCTTTAGAGGATATTTGATATTATTTAAAGTAGTTTTTAAGTTACCTTTTAGAGTTAAAATAATCTCTTTAGTATTAACCTACTTAATAGGTTTAATAACTTTTATTTTACTAACTAAAAGAAAGTAATCTTTAACTATATAAATAGTAGTATAAGTATTAATAAAGAAAGAAATAGTATTAATCTTATCATTAAAGTTTCCAGTTTCTTAAATTATTTTAGAAATTAAAGAACCTAAAGTTTTATTAGTATAAGATTTTAAAAGAGATTAGATATTAGAGGCTAGCTATAAGAGGTATTCTAGTAGTGTCTAAATAGTGTTATAATAAACTTAGAGAGTTTATATCTATAGTGAACGATTTTTACTTAACTATAGGGATAGTAGCTTTATAAAGTCTATATAGCTGTCGGTAGTGTAATAACTATAAGGTTACTAGAGCCCCACAGTATAATAACTATATAGTGTAGCCTAGTGGCGGAGACTAGCTACTAGTGACAACTAGCCACTAGTTATCACCACCCGCTAGGTAATTAGTAACTAATTACCTAAAATACCTAGATCTAGCCTATTCGTAGCCTATAGGCTATATACTATAAATATTAATATTTTTAACCTTATTAGTATACTATATATAATAATATATATAATATATTTTCCCCTAGTGAAACTAATATTAATTAGTAGTTAATTTTACTATTACTACTTACTATAGATTAGTAAGGTTTATTCAGGCAGAAATAGTAATAGAAAATTATTAAGTCTTACTTAAAGTAAGATTACTAATCTCTTAATTTATTTAGATATTTTTAATTATAATTTCTTATCTAACTTAAAGTAAAGTAATATCTCTTTAATAATTATTTTAATATATCTTAATTCTAGTAGCTAGATATCTATCTATATTTAAGATTAACTTATAGAAGAAATACTAAA
Source organism: Colletotrichum lindemuthianum (assembly GCA_001693025.2). Classification (NCBI taxonomy): domain Eukaryota; kingdom Fungi; phylum Ascomycota; class Sordariomycetes; order Glomerellales; family Glomerellaceae; genus Colletotrichum; species Colletotrichum lindemuthianum. Next base: position 50,709 of record MASP02000467.1, on the reverse strand, counting down.
AGTATTTTATATAAATATATTTATTAAATATCTCTATTATAAAACTTACTAGACTTCTATAGTAAAGGAATTTATAATATTCTAAATCTTAAAATTCCCTTATATTTCTCTTTTTCTTTCCTATATTCTTCTATCTTCTTCTCTCTCTTTCCTTACTTAACTAATAGATAATTTTCCTCTCTGAAATTAAACTTTACCTATATAATACTAATAAACAGAATTAGTAAATAATAAAAATAGGATCTTCTATCTCTTTCCTTACTCAACTAATAGATAGTTTTTCTCTCTGAAATTAAATTTTACCTATATAATACTAATAAACAGAATTAGTAAATAATAAAAATAGGATCTTCTATTTTCCTCCTTCTTCTCTCTTTTAATTTATGCTTCTTTATAATTCCCCTATAGTTAGAGAATAATTAGTAAAATATCTAAACTAATAGAACTTCTTAGAAGATTTTTTAAAAACTTCAGTATAACAAATAATATAATTCTTTTAAAAATAAGAATACTAATAAAACTGAAGTTTCTTCTTAGTAGTAAGATTTTTAGTAAGTAAAAAGCTTTTAATATTATTATAGAATATAATCTTAACTAAATTAATAATTAAATAGTATAGATTACTATGATATATATATATATATATATATATATATATAACTATCTTTTTAGTAGAAACTTCCTTAATTTCCTTAATGATAATCTTAAGAAGTAGCTAGAGGAGATATAAATTACTATAGATAAATAAGTTCCCTAGTATTTATAGAATATTCTCCTTATTTATAATGTTAAAATTAATATGAAAAGTAAGTAAATCTACTAGATCCTTATAAACTTAATAAAGTAAGATAAATTTATCCTATAGACTAAAGAAGAAATTTAAGAAATAGTTATAAAGTTATAAAACTTTAAGATACTTATTAATAACTAACTAAACTTTCTTAATAATATTATTTTTACTTAGTAGATATATCTTATAATCCAGAAGTAATAATAAAAAATAACTTATTAAAACCTTATAAAACTTGATATTTATCTAGCTACTTTAAGAAATAAGTTCTAAGGAGTATCTTAATAAATAGAGAGATTTATAGTTAATTTACTATTATTAGTAATAAATATAATTTCTTAATAATAAAGATAATTTAAATAATAAAACTTTTAAGATTAATAAAACTAAGAACCTCCTTATAATTAAAACTAATAATATAAATTCCCTACTCTATTTCCTATAGTATCTCCTCTATATATTAACTTTATAAATAATTATTAAGAAACTAAATCTCTCCCTATTAATATACTAACAGCTAAGAATATAACTAATCTCATAATTTTAAGATAAAATATAGAGAAGCTTTCTATAATATCTTAAAATTAAAAATCTATATTTTTAGAGACTACTATCTGAAATTAAATATATTCAACTATATATAAGCTAGAGTGTTTTTAATTATACTGAAAAATTAAACTCTCGAATATTATTTTAACCACCTTAATGATCCTCTTAATTTTATAATATTTTATAATATAACTTACTATATTAAGAACTATTTTAAAAATAATAAGAATTAAACATTTACTTAACTAATTAATATAATATAATATTCAGAAATATTATTACTAATAACTAAAATAAAATACGAAAAGAAGTACTTAAGATTCTTTTTACTAAATTAATATATATTTAGAGGATTTTCCCTCTTAAATAGTATATTAATTTTAGCTTCTAAAATTACCTCTTAAGTATATACTGAGGGATATTAGAATACTAATTAGCTTTCTTCAGCTTTATAGTAATATACTTAAAAGTTTATAACTAATTACAGTCTGCAGTTAGTATTACTATAAGCTTTTTTTCTATAATATCTTAATATATACTTAAAGATACTAATAATTCTGAGAGATTCTTACTAATTAGTATAGATTAATACTAAACTGACTAAATATATACCTTACTTTAAAGTTCTTACTGAAAATATAAATATAACTATGAAGGATACTTCTAAATATTATTTAGAGGAGGATATTACTGAACCTCTACTATTCTATATAGTTAATTAAATAAACATTACTATATTTATAGTAAATCTAGTTACTAGTTAATAAGATACTCTCTTAAGGAGAGAAGAAACTTCTATAATTAATATAAATCTAACTTCTATATAGTAGATATATTAATACTTACTTATTACTACTTCTTATTATAGTATAAAAAAGTAGAAAGTTTAGATAATAACTCTAGAGATATTTATAAGATTAATATTAAGAATAATATAGTAGTATATTACCTTTAAGACTACTAGTTCAAAGATTAACCTAAAATATTTAATTCTCTAAGTAACTTTTTAAATAATTTTATAATTTCTTACTTTAAAGAATAACTTATATCTCTAGATAGTTAAAAAATTATAAAGATCCTCCAGAACTAAATAGTAACTTATATTGTAATAAAAAAAAGATAATATAACTAAAGAGATTATTATTCTAATATTAATATTTATCCTTAAAAGATACTATTTAGATATAATTTTCTAAGAGATTTTACCTAACTTAAATATTACTAATTATTCTATAGTTAGTTACTTCTAGTTTAATATTCTGAAATAAACTATCCTTCTCTCTATTCTCTTAAAGATTTCTAGAGGAGGATTAATCTTTATTTATTTTAGAGGAGGTAAATTTATAAAAATAATAAGTATAGTTAATATATCTATATTACTTAATATAATAATATTCTATATAATCTTTTATAAAATTCTATTTCTATTATATTTTACTAATATAGATTATCTAAATATTATTTTTAATAATATCTATAATTAGTTATATTAAAATAAGAAGATTATTCTAGTTATATATAAATAGGAATATTTATAGATATTATTAAATAAGGAGGAGATACTTACTTCCTTATACTTAATAGAGATTAAGATCTGGAGACTCTATTATTATTTTAGATATCTATCTATTATATATCTTTAAGATATTCTCTATAAAGCTAGATATTTAGTTAATTAAGAAACCTTTATAATTCTCAAAAAATACTACTACTAATATTAGATATATAATATTATTCCCTCCCGATTTAGATTTCCCTCTCTAATAATATTAATTTTTACTTTAAAGTTATCATTAATATCTTTTACCTTAAAGGTAACTACCTTATTCTCTATATTATTAATATAGTTATTACTTTTAATACTGCTGAATTCCTACTTAATATTTCAGTGAGATTAATATAGAAAGCTTTTAAAATATACTAAATTAATACTTACCTAAATTCACCTAGTTTTATATCTATAAATATTAAAATAAACTTTTAATCTGAAGATTTCTATTTAGAAGCTAAAATAATAAGCTTACTTATTAAGATTATACCTATTAAAACTTATAATAATATTAATAAAGTAGAATATTACTATACTTTTCTCTATTATATATATAAAATTTATTATTAAGAATATTTATTATTATTAAAAAAGTGTTATCTCTAAACTATATATAAGTTAATAAATAATATTGCTAGTCTAAATAGTCTTATATTTACACTCCTTATCTTTCAAGCCTACTTCTAGCTTACTAAGAATTCTACTTTATTCCTAGAGATAGTTTTATAGATATAGGCAGTCTAAAAGATAACTAAAGCTATCCACTATAAATATATAAAAAGGATTATTAATACTATTATAGCTACTTATAATAACTTTAATATATCTTTAATTATAAGCTTCCTACTATAGTCTCTTATATATATATAGTAAGAAAAGAAAAGTTAGTAAACTTCCTTCTACCTACTTACTATCTATAATAAAATATATATTATTAATCTCCCTTATAACTCTTAAGAATTCTACTTAACTACTATAAACATATACTATAAAAATAATAATAATTTTCCTTAATTATATATTCTAATAGAAGTATAAGAATATTTCTGCTATAAGTATAATAATAGTAATATTAATAAGGCTAGAGATCTCCCTTAAAAAGCTTTACCTACTTTAATTTTACTTCCTATTATCCTAAACCTCTAAATATTCTAGAGGTACTAGAAAATAATAATATTCTCCCTCTTTATATTAAAAGCGATATATTATTACTCTCTAATAAGAATAAATATACTAAATATTAGAGAACTTTAAAACTATTTTTTAAACTTTTAAAAACTATATTTAACTAGGAAAATCTCTCTTAATAAAAAGGTAACTAAGAAGATTAATTTATAGTTTTCCTTATAGTTAAGAAAGAAACTAATCTAACTTTTTCTTAATCTTTCTACTAAAAAGAGATTATTACTATTTCTAATTTTCCTTTTAAAAAGTTAATAAAGAAGGAAGTAGAATATATTAATAATAATAATATAGTTAAGATTATCTAATATAATTCTATTATCTATAAAAAATATATTATTTTTAACTTTCAAATTATTAATACAATTAAGAATAAAGATAGTAACTAAGTATATAAAAAGTTAAAACTTATAATTTAAGGTTTTAGAGATAATAAGAAGCTTATAATTCTTACTTAGTCTCCTATAATTCAGAGAAGTAGCTAAAGATTAATTATAATTATTACCTCTATATTAATAAAAGATAAAAACTTCCTCTTCTAGCTAAAAGATATTATTTAGACTTATACTTAGGCTAAAACTAAACTTATAAGATATATTATAGTTAAGTTACTTCCTTACCTTAAAGATTAATATTCTCTAGAATCTATAATAATAATTATTAAACTATTTTACAGTTTAGCTGAGATTAATACTTATTAGTAAGTAATATACTTAAAATATTATAAAGAATAATTATATATAGAAATATCCACTTATAACTTTTACCTCCTTATCTCTCAACCTAATAATAAGGTATTTAGTATAATTAGTATATAAACTAATAATATTCTTAGTTTTTCTAATACAATTTTTACTTAATAAGAGAATAAAGAATTAGTAAAAATCTTCTTTATAGTAAAGTTTAAGATCTTTCTTATAAGGTTAATATTACTAATATTTAATAGTAATATACTCTCCCTCTAAGGTGAAAATTTCTTTCTTAAGTAAAAAAACTAAAGCTATAAACTTACTATTATTAATATTCTTATAAATTCTAAAGTATTTAAGAAAGTCTATATTAAATAATATATATATATATATAATATTATTTTAATTTACTAGCTTAAGGTACTTTTTAACCTGTTATATATAGTATAATGATAATAACCTTCTAGTAATAATATTACTACTTTTAATAAATATATTAAATAGTAAATAGAATATTTAGATTAAAAGTTAACTTTTATCTCTCTTAACCTCTCTAAAATATACCTCTATATTTTTATAGATAGCTTCTTTACTAATAATATTAACTTTTTATCTTAATTAGAATTTATAATAATTCTAAGCTAAAAGATAACTACTAGTGAAAGTAAGTTTATAATCTAAAGTAATTTAGTTTATTATTTTTTAACTAAAAGTAAAAGAGTAACTAGAAGTATATTTACTTTAGAAATCTATATTATAGTTACTAATATAGACTTTATATATACTATTACTATATTTTTATAAAATAATTATAGCTTATTATAACCTTCCTCCTATCTTTATAATTATTTATATTAACTTATATTTATTATATAAATACTTTATAAAGTTTAGTATTATAAAAGAGAAGAGACTTATGATTAATATTATAGCTTTAAGGTAATTATATAAATATTAAGAACTTTATAAGGTATAATAGATTAATAGTAAGAATAACCTTACTAATACTTTCACTAAAAGATTCCTAAACTATACTCTAGAGAGATTTATTAATATAAATAATATAATAGTTTATATAGAGGGATAAATTACTTATTGAAAATAAAAGGAGGGAATTTAGAAGGTTATTTAGTTAGAAGATATAGATTATTTAATTAATTCTATCTTATATATAAAGATATAGTATACTATAGTTAAAAAGTAAAAAGGAAATTTACTAATATTAGTAGTATAATAGCTATAAAGCTATTAGAATTCTATAATATACTACCTATATAGTATAACCTAGTAGTAGAAACTAACTACTTATAATAACTAGCTACTAGTTATTACTACCTACTAGGTAATTAGTAACTAATTACCTAGGATACCTAGATCTAGCCTATTCGTAGCCAATAGGCTACGCACTATAAATATTAACACCTCTAACCCTATCAGTATACTATACGTAATAATATATACAATATACCTTCCCCTAGTGAAACTAATAATAGCTATATTCTATATAAGCTCTAAGGCTTAAGTTTATAATAAATTCCCTACTAACTTTCCCTCTATTACTATAGTAATAGTAATTATTAATAGCCTTATAGTTATATTACCAGTTACCTAATTACCTAAGTAAATTTAGTTAATAGAAAAATATATTCTTTCAATATCAGATAGTCTAGCTAATAGAAAAGTTTATACTACTATCCCCCGGATTACTTCCTAAGTAATTCTATACTATAATTCCTCTTTCCTCTATAATTATAAAATATATTCTTTCCTTCTATATTATAATTATTCTTTCTTTTCTTTAGATAATCTTTCTACCTTTTTACTATATTTCCTATAATATTACTAATTTACTACTATTATACCTCTATTTCCCTATTATTACTATTTTCCTTTATTATATTAATTACTACTTCTACTAATACTAGTTTCCCTAATAATAATTCTAACTACTATTCCCCCCCCGTAAGTCTACTTTTTATATCTATAGTAACTATATTATTAAAGGTAATTCTAATAATAAAGAAAACTAATCTCTCTAAATAGTTAAGTTTACTTACCTTAATTATTACTCTAAATATAATAAAAGGAGTTTTACCTAAAGTTATATTTTAGGTTAGAATTACTTCTACTGTAAATATTTAGTAATAAAGTTAAAATATAAGACGGAATTATATTTTTTTGCCGCTAGCTTTAAGTTATATACTGCTAGCTGCTAAGTTAACTACCTAATTACTTATAGTAATTATATTATTATCTCCGCTATTTCTACTACTTATAAGGAAGGTAGCTTTAAAAGCTACTATACTATTATCTTTTTACCTAACATCTCTACTATAGTTTAATATTATAATAAATATCTCTGTTATATTTAGTAGGTATCCTCTACCTATATTACTACTATATTTACTATATTCTTATTTTAAATTAAAAATAATATTCTACTTACTATTATTTTTACCTTTAAATAAGTAATTACTAACTTTAGTAGTATTATATAGATAATAGTAAATTTCCTTTTCTTTCTTTCTTTCTTTTCTTTTCTAAACTATCTTACTAACTTCTTTTTAGTAGGATATTATTATATATTTTAGTAGCTATATTACTTTCTGTAATTATTATAGCTATATTCTTAGTTTTACTAAAACTAATTTACCTATTTATTACCTCTATACTCTTACTACCCTCTACTTCCACTAATAATACTTCAGCTAATAATTAGTTATACTTATCTCTATTAAGAATAATAATAAGGAGAATAAGAATAATAAGAAGAAGTTTATAGATATAGTAGAGAAGGAAAAAAAGAATAATAATTCTTTTATTAAAAGATAATTTTATAGTTTTACATTTATATAGTTTAGAGGTTATTGTATATTCTATTTACAGTTTATATAGTTTTTTATTATTAGTAAGTTAATATTAGTTTATTATTTTTAGAAATATTTCTATATTATAATTTGAAATATAATACTATCTTATTATTTACTAAACTTTCTAAGGGTTTCCAGGTTAGTATATTATAGCCTCTCTATTTAACTAATATATTTTAATTTTACCTCTACTCTAAGGTATTATTTACTATAAAAATCTTCTTAAGTTTATATTTCTCCTAAGTTTTACCATTCTTTCTTACTAGAATAAGAATACAATTAGAATAAATATCTATATAATATTATCAAAGTAAGAAGATATTTTCAGTTTATTTAATAAGATAAATATTAAATATTAGGTAGATACTGGGGGAAATATCTAATATAATATTAAGTAAGCTTAATATATTAATAATATAGTATTTATAAACTATTCTCTTAAGTTTCTTATTTAGCTAATTTATTTTAATATATTATAAGGAAAGTTAGATTTTATTACTAACTTAGAATCTTTCTACTATTTATTATATTCTATTAGCCTCTATTTTGTTATACTACTAAATATAAGCTATTATTGCTTAGGCTAAAACTATATCCTCCTTAAAGTAAGTAAAGAATATTAAAGTTTACCTTAAATTTAAGTTTATAGAGAATTTCTCTATTATAATATATAGGATGGATATTACCTTAAAACTATTTAGAAGTTTATTAGAATTTACTTTAATTATAGAAGAGTTTCTATTATTAAATAGTAGGTAGTATATAATAATATATTAGAGTTAGTCTATCTGCAAAAAGGTAATATACACTTATAAAAATACTTAAACTTTAGATATTATCTATTTTATTTTACTATCTATCTGGAAGTAGAATAATATTAAAAGAAGTTATTTAACTTCTATAAACCTGTATAATATTGACTAAAGGATATTAACTTAGTTAGACTTTTAGTTAATAATAATTAATATAGGGAAACTATAAAACTACCACTATATATTCCGGAAATATTTTATATAAGTTTCTACTAATATAAATATTATAGTTTCTAACTAAATATATTTGGAAGGCTAATTAGTAATAACTATTAGAAACCTGAAATTATCCTCTATAATAGAGGGTAACTTTATTATAAAGTTAATTAAAATTTAGAACTAGAATTTATTAGAAATTAGGAGAAACTATAAAATTTCCTGGTAGTATCCCTAACCTTTATAGAAATACTGGTAGATATTATATATCTTAATAAATTACTTACTATTTCTTGATATTCTATTCTAATATTAGTTCCATAAAAGTATCATAAATATTAAGTTAATACTAAAGTAATCTAGAATAGAAAAATTATAAACTATTTAAAGAATTACTATAGTTAGTAGCTTATATTTAGAAATCTAGATTCTACTTTAGTATAATAATATACTATCTGATTTTACTAAATAGTTAGCTACTTATATCCTTATATCTGCCTCTAGAGGAAATATCTATACTATCTATTAAACTATATTCTGGCGGATTTTATATATTAATATTATTAAAACTTCTTAGTTTCAAAATATAAGTAGTATAGTATCCTAGAATATTATATATTTATCTAGTAGTTTAGTAGTATTATGCTAGTAATTATTAACTACTAATATAAACTCTTTCCTATTCCTATTTATTTCTATTTATTAAATTAAAACTATAGAGAGTAATCTATCTATATTTACTATATTAACCTATAGGGGGTAGAGAATCTATATTAGAAGCTGTAATTTAGTTATATTATTTTATTCTTACTTTAATAAAGTATTTAGATACTCTATAAAGTAACCTAAATAATATTTTAAAATAAAATCAAATTCTAATAGAATCTTAGTTTACTTAGCCTATTACTTTAAGATAGATTTTAAACTTATAAAATATTCTAAAACTTTATAGTTAGAAAGAATAGTAAAAAGTTCTACTATACTTTATAGCTTTACTAACTATACTTTTAAGTATAATATAACTACTAATAACTTCTTATTATAAATAATATAGTTTCACTAAACTAAAGTTAGCTAAACTAAATAGTAAGTTACTATCTATAAAATACTCTCTTTATTCTTCTATAATAAGTAACCTCCTAAAATTATTCTAAAATAATCTACTAATATTATTATAAGTTTTTCTAGATTCTATTAGGCTATAACTAACTCTAATATAAATATAATCTTAAGGATATTAAATACCTTCTTATAAGCTTTATTCCACTAAAATAGAACTTATTTCTATATTAGTTATATAAGAGACTTTATTAAACTAAAGAACTAATCTACCAGATTATAGTTAAAGTTTATAAATGTAAAGAAGCTCCAAATACTCTAGATATTCTTAGGAACTGTCTACTTCTAAATAGCTTTAATCTTCTTGAGATTATATTATATCCCCCTTTCTATTTTAATAATAAAACTAAAATACTTAGTTTTTTATATTAAAAACTTATATTTCTCTAGATTTAGATATAAGCTAGCTTTCTTTAGCCACTCTAGAATCTAAGTAATCTTAACCTTATAATTAGCCTGTAACTTACAGCTATAAATTAGAATATTATTAAGATATACTATAATAAAATTATTAACAATATTCTAAAATATTCTATTAATATATTACTAAAATATAGTAAGTATACTAATTAATCTATAAGATATAACTAACTACTTAAATAAGCTCAAATATATCTGGAAAATTATTTTATATTTATTTCCTTCTATAATATAAATCTTATAGAAAACTACCTGAATATTAATTCATATAAACTATTTTACCTTAAATGATAAGTAGATTATCTTCTTAATTCATAGTAAGAGGTAGTAGTTATAACTACTAATAGTATTAAAAGTATAATAATTAATATAGAATTACTACTTCCCTCTTAGCTTCTTAACTAGAAACATAGATACTCTTACAGCTAAAAGGCTAACCTATATCTAGCTTTTATTTATTAAGTTAGTAACCTAACGCTATACCTTAAGTAGATACTTTTATAGTATATTATAAAGTAGTTTCTAAAATAAATTTAGTTTAATTCTATCTAAATTCTTCTTAAGTTATATATAGTCATTAAGGATTCTCTAGTAGGATAGAAAACTAAAGATGTTTTCCTTATTAAATAGGTTTATAAAAGGAATATAAACTTTTAGTATAGTAGATACTAGCTACTTTAGAGTTACTGGTAATATAGCGGTAAAAACTATATTAATTTATACTAAGTTAGTAGCTATTTATTTATAACCTCCCTCTTCTATATTAGATAATATAATTACTAATAACTTAATAGACTTAGTAAACCTCTCTATATATAAACTTTTTAGAATATAACTAATAGCTAATATTATAAGGTTACTAATTATATCTATTTTTATTCTGTTTCTTACGAAATTAAGAATAACCTCTTAGTGTTATAACTATAACTTTCTAAAAATAGCTACCTATACTATATTGAGAATAATGTAAAATAAAGCCTTGAATATCTATCTGTTTAGATTAATATAGACTTTAGCTATTTTGGTAATAGCTATAACCTTACTAGTATTTAGAATAATCTCTAGCTAGTAAGGCTATAGAAAGTTAATAATAGTAAAACTCTATTATTGTATAAACTTCTTACTAACTACTTTATAATAATTATAACTACTATTAATTTAAATAGAAATAAAAGACTTATTATTTATTAATATAGAAACTAGAAAGAATAATTTATCTATCCAGCTTTATATCTCTTTAGTCTTATCTGCTACTATACTAATATTACTAGTAGTTATACTATTTCACCCCCCAGAAAGTTTCTTCTGGGGGATTATTCTTTTTCCTTATTATCTATAACCTCCTTATTTAGCTATAAAATCTAAATATTAGTATTTAAGGCTATAGGGAGGTAGGTAGAATATAGCTTATATCAGTAATAAAATAATCTTTAATGCTATAGTAAATATAGGTATTAGCCTATATATAAGCCTGCAGGACTGCTAAGTTTACCTATTAAGCTTTATATATATCTACTATAATAGCTGATAAGAATTTAGCTAATATAAAGCTTTAGCTACCTAACCTCCCTTAGTAAGAATAGTTAGTATTATAGTAATATTATATTAGTATTAAAGTGGTGTAAGCTATATTTATATTAGTTATGTATATATTTATATTCTAGTTAACTAAAAATTCTATCTATAGTTAAAATTAGGGTTAGTTATAGCCTTATAACTTTATATTAAGAATATTAAAGTTTATGGTAATTATACAGTAATATTAAACTATAATATAGTAATCTATTTAGCTAATATTATAACTAATAATAACTATCTAAATCTAGTGGAAGGAAGCTAGTTATAAATAATTCAGTTACATATCTTCTACCTAAATATATCCTCCTACCTAACCTATAGCTAATTTAAATTTAATAAAAGATTCTGCAAATATCTACTTAAATTCTTATTAAAGATATTATATCTTCTTAAAAGCTTAAATACTATAGTGGGAATTTTTATAATATTTAGTAAGATACTAGAGGAAGATATTGATATTCTAGCTATATAGAGATTCCTAAATTATATAAACGTTACTAATTTATATCTAAACTTTTAGTAAAAAGTTAGTTTAGAGAAACTACTAAAGATTCTCCAGTTCTCTAATAAAAACCTAATTAACCTTAAGCTTTTACTATATAATTATCTTTTATACCGAAAAATAAAGAATATTACTATTGAAGGAAACGCTAATTAAAAAAAAGCTTCCTTTTTATAAAGAAAATTTATATAGTCTATAAAACTACTTTATAATTCTATTAAAATTATATAAGGACCTCTTAGAGAGTTTAGTTTTTATCTGTAATTAGATGTATCTACTATTAGTTTATTAGAATCTCTATTGAGGGTTCTATAATATTAGTATTTACTATTATCTTTATTATCTTCTATGTTATCTATTTAGTCTACTATTTACTACTAGGTTAAATTTAGGTAGAAACTTTATTAATATTAGAGGCTAGCTATAAGAGGTGCCCTAGTAGTATCTCAATAGTATTATAATAAACTTAAAGAGTTTATATTTATAATGAAAACTCTTTACTAGACTATAGGGATAGTAGCTCTATAAAGCCTGTATAGCTATATTTTATATAAGCCCTAAGGCTTAGGTTTGTAATATTAGGTAAAAGTTATATTTTCAAACTTAATATTCTCTTTACTTTCTTTCTTATTCTTTTTTACTTCTTTAATAGTAAAATTAAGTTATATAAGGTTTTTAGTTATAGAACCAGAAATCTCTTAAACTTCATTATTATTAATTAAAAGAATATTTACCTCTTTAAAGTTATTATTTTTATTATTTTTCTTCTTTTTATTCTTCTTATTATTAAAAGGAGAGAAAGAAAAGTCCTTATTTTTTAAAGCTTTTATTTATCTAGAGGCTTTCTTAGGATAAAAATCAAAGTAATTCTCTTTAGTATAGTTAGTTCTTTTATAGTAATTACAGAAGATTTTCTTCTATTTCTTCTAACGTTTCTTAACCTTATTAGAAGACTACTTAGTAACTATATTTTGAAACGTTTTCTTAGTTATAAAATTAACTAAAGAAGTATATACTTTTCTTCTAAATATTTCTAATAGATTAGAGAATAAGGAATCTAACTTATAAGAGTCCTTATTAAATCTAACATTATAAATAATAGTAGTAATAAAATCCCCATAACTTTCATTTAAACTATTTAGAATATAAATAATAACCACTTAATTTGGTAGTTTAACTTTATTATAGAATAGATTATTAATAAGTTCGTTTATCTTATCAAGATATTCTTCCATAAATTTAAAGTTACTAAAAGTAATATTAAAAGGTTTTTTGCAAGTAAGAAACTTATTTGAAAAACCAGTAAGTTTATAGAGTTTGTTTTAAATAACTAAAAGTATTAAATATATTAATATTATTCTCAATAACTTTTAAAAACCTTTTTTCACAGTTTGACTATATATAATTAAGAGCTTTAATATATTTATTAAAGTTACTTTTGGTAATAAGTTTAGTTAAATCTATAAATATATTTTTGCTAGTAAGTAAAGCCTTTATATAGATACAGTAAATATTATAGTTCTAGGTTGCCTTTAAATTGGGAATAAAGTAGAACTTAGAGTGTTTCATAATCTTCAAAAATAACTTTAATATATAAAGTAGTTATTCAATAAAGGATTATTTGGTTACTTTTGCTCTGTACCTATAGTAGTACTTAAGCTCTTCACCCTATATATGGTTCTAACTGTAGAGTTTACCCGACAATAGTGCAAATACTAGCTTATAACTGGTTTAAACAGTAAGAAAATTACCTATTGACGTGGATAATTATACCCCCGGTTGTGATATTCAACCCTACATTTAATAAAGAATTAATCTAGATTTTAATATAAAATTAAGATATTTCTAGTCTAACTCCAGTAGAATATTATTAATTAATAAAGATTGATAAATAAATAGCCTAACGGTTAATTTATTAAATTAATATAAAAACTATAACCTATAGAGGTTTAGAGCTTAGATTTTATAAGAGACTATTTTTTGTTAACAGTTAGATAGACTATATAACCTAGTTTATAATAGTTTTAGTAGACTAATAGATATTCCAATTTATAAAGGTTTTAGTAAACCTGAAAAGCTAGTTTATAAAACGTCTTAGTGGATCTAAATATAAAGAATCTTAGCCTCTACTGCTTAACTATCTCTTTTCCTAACCTAGTAGTAAGTTTACTACCTCAACTAGTAAGATCTTTGTATAGATTTATTTGGTATTAAATTAATTAATTAATATTAAGGTTAAGTTACTTATAAGCGAAGTTTAATATCGAAATAGGCTATAGAACCTTATGTAGATAGTTAAGAGAAATTCTTTATAGATAGATAGATAAAGGGAGGCTTAAGATTAATTAATTTAATCTTTAGTATAACCTAAAACGATATTAGTAATATATATATATATCTTAATGTCAACAAGTGATAAAGATTAATATATAATAAAGTACTCAGAGTATTCAAGCTAGGCTTACAATCTGTTAAACTAGTATAAAAAACTAGTAAAAAAATTAGGGACAATGAATACTTAATAAATTATAGAAGAATAGGAAGTTTAGAGTGGTATCTGAAAATAGTATTAATATTGGTAGAGAATAGTAATAAAGATAGGAAGTTCTGTTTCTATTAAAGGTGGGGAACTTCCAGTACATCTATTAGAATAAATCTTATTTTCAGAAACGTTAACCTTATATATAACGGATAAACGGAAGCTATTTACGCACAAGCCACTGGATAATCCGTTTATCAGATATTTTAATATTAAAGTCCAACCAATTTGGAGTACAATCTATACGGGTTATATAACCTAAACTCTAATAATTGATTTACTAGAGTAAATAGAAAATATAGGATTATGAGAGTAAATATAATACTTAACCCTTATTTACCTAATATAGAGTATTTGGAATAAAAAGAGTAATAGCAACATAGCTATAACTCTAACAAAATTAGGTTATAAAAATAAAGTTAGAAGATTAATATAAAGATATAGTAAATCTGGAGGTATTATAATTAGATTTTATAAATAAATTCTATCTTTATAATAAGAAATTACTTATTATCTCATTTGCTATAACTTAAATAAATAAACATAAATCTTAAGCTATATTTATTAAGAAAAGTAAATTTTCCTATTATAACTATAAAGAAGCTAAATATTTTCCCTAAATTAACAATTCTAAAAGTAAGGAAATTACTAAAATAAAGATATTAAAAACAACTTTGGAAATAAAGTAATTTCCAACTAAAATAATTAAAAAGAAGTTACAGTTTTATTTAGTTGAAATTAATCCTTAAAATCTCTATATTTTCCAGGAAGAATATAATAAAGAGGTTAAATACTAATTATATCAGAATAGTATTATAAGAATAGTAGAATTCTTAAATAAAAACTAGCTATAAAGCTTAAAGGCTAATATCTATACTTTTAATATCTTATTATAATATAATAACTATATTCTAATAATAATAATTTAACCTTTTATAACTAATATTAAAACAGTTTATTCTAAATATTCTAAAATAGTTATATTAATATTTAATAATAAATTCAAAAGTTAATTCAGAATTTTTCTATATATAGAAGGATTTTCTATAACTATATTTAGTAGCAAATGACTTTACTCTAGAAGAGGATACTTTTCAAGAAAATAATATTATAAATTCATATAAAGTAATTCTTACTAATCTAAATATACTTGAGTAGAAATTCAAACTTACTATAAGAAGCCAGTAAATTACTACTACTTTAATAATATTATTTTCAGCCTAGTAAAAGATAGATTTAAAATTATATTACGAAAGATAAGGTTATTTCAAATGCTGAGAGATAAAATAAATAATCTAACTTATATAAAAGTATTTATCATAACCAGAAGATATTATTTTAATACTATATAAAACTTATAATTTATTATAAAGCTTATATTGTTCTCCATAAATACCTTAAGAAAGAATTCTGATAACTAGCTATATTTTTTATATTATTATTAAAGAGATAGAATTAATAAAATAGTGGAGATACTTTCTATTAGTAATAGATAATAAGTTAAAACTTAAGTTATTGATATTGAATAATATAAAAAATAAATCAGCCTATTAGATATAAATCTTTATTATTTAAGAGAAGATTTACTTTAGATTCTGTATATAGTTAATTTATATTAATAGTATTAGAATCTTTATACCTTTCTTTCTGATATTAATATTAAGATATAATAATATTAAAATTAAACTCTTATTACTATATATTTATAAATAAAATAGAATATTAGTATAAGTTATTTAAATTCTTCTAAATAAAGTTAAAATACTAATAGTTAATATAAATATCTTAAGATATCTATAGATATAGTTAGTAATAGCTTTTATTTATTTTATAAACTAACTATATATAATATTTAGTTATTATTACTCTGTATCTATAGTAGTATTTAAGCTCTTCACCCTGTATATAGTTCTAACTGTAAAATTTACCTAGTAATAGTATTTATACTAATACTAACTTATAAC
>MASP02000467.1:0-33903 GCA_001693025.2 Colletotrichum lindemuthianum | reverse complement strand
TATAGCTAAAAGTAACTATTAAGATTATAAGGTTAAGAATCTTTATAAACCTCTTAAAAATAGAGTAAAATAGAAAGTCTGTAAAAGCTAAGTATTCTATAATCTATTACTTTTCTGTATTCTTTATAATAAAACTGAAATTTCCTATAAATTTATATAGCTATCTGTAATTAGGGAAATCTAATAGTAGAAACTATATATTCTATTATAATTTCTATTTAGTTACTTTTACT
The DNA here is from genome assembly GCA_001693025.2 of Colletotrichum lindemuthianum. Classification (NCBI taxonomy): domain Eukaryota; kingdom Fungi; phylum Ascomycota; class Sordariomycetes; order Glomerellales; family Glomerellaceae; genus Colletotrichum; species Colletotrichum lindemuthianum. The sequence continues at coordinate 33,670 of MASP02000467.1, read as the reverse complement.
CTATATTTATAGTGGTACTTAAGCTCCTTACTCTATATATAGTTCTTACTGTAAAATTTACCTAGTAGTAGTATTTATACTAATACTAGCTTATAATTAGTTTAAACGGTAATAAAATTACTTATTATTATAGATAATTATACCTCTAGTTATAATATTTAACCTTATAGTAGAGGAAGACCTTATAGTAATAATCTATATAGTAAGAGCCTCAGTAAGGCTAAAACTTAATATATATAACTGAAAGTAACTACTAAGGTTATAAGGTCAAAAGATTTCATAAACTTCTTAAAGATAGAATAAAATAAAAAGCTGAAAGCTAAATATTCTATAATTTATTATTTTTCTATATTTAAACTATCTTTAATATTACTTTTATAATAAAATTAGAATTCCCCTTAAATCTATAGAGCTACTTATAACTAAAATATTATAATAGTAAGTTCTAAATATTCTTTTATAACCTCTATAATAGGAAGTATTAATATCTCCTAAAAAGCTTAAGTAATATCATAAATACTAATATTAATAGGTAGACTCTGAATATTTAGAAGAAAATCGTCTAACTATCCTATTATCTGCTATATTAAGCTAATAATTTCAGAGACTAGTTATTAATCAGATAGTATCCTAATATTAATATACTATATTAGTCACTAGATATCTTAGAGTATTATAACGTTATAATCGCCGGGGTTTTAGATACTATATAGCTGCACTAAAAGTGTCTGTATCTATACTAATATTATTTATATATCGACGCACTCGATATGTTATTATAATTTCTATAACTAGGGATATTAATATCTTTTAGAGAGCCTAAATAATATTATTAATATTAATATTAATAAGTAGACTCTAGAAATTCAGAAGAAAATTATCTAGCTATTCTATAATATATTATATTAAGTTAATAATTCTAGAGACTAGTTATTAATTAGATAGTATCCTAATATTAATATATTATATTAGTAATATCTTAGAGTATTATAATATTATAATTAATTAGGTTTTAGATATTATATAGCTATATTAAATATATCTATACTTATATTATTATTATTTATATATTAGCTATATTTAATTAAAGTGTTAAGATTATTTACTAATAAAAGTAGACTGAGTCTTACTATATTTATATAGAGATTATAAGTTAGCTTATATTAGTAACAGAGAACTTTGATTTTAGTAGCAGAAAACTTTCGTATTGGGGGCGTGAAGCTTTATCTGGGGGGTAAGGATATTAAGGTTGCGGATATTAAGGTTATAATAAGTATTTAAATAAAGTAGCTATAGTTAGTAGTAATTAAATCTCTTAAGATATTGAAATTATATATAGCGTAAGGGTATAAGGACGTAAGGGGAGAATATAAAATTAACATAGAAGAAGTTATTAGTTATTTATTATTAAAAAGATTAACGTGGGGTGAATATACTAGCTGTAGCTGTAAGGGGTTTAGCCTCAGATTAACTTAGGGTTAGCTGCAGCAGTTAGCGGGGGGTGGGAGGGCTAAAGTTATACTTCAGGGGGCAATATATCCACTAATAGTTACAATAGAAAGTAAGCTATTAGCCTCTCCCACTATATATAATATTAGTAATAAATAGAACCTCTATTTAGATATTAACTAAGATTCAGAAGTTAGAATAGAATTTAATTTCCAAAATAAGCTAATTTTAAATTATTAAAGATATCTATTTTACCGATATCAATTTAGAAATCTAAATAAAATTCAAAAAGATAAAATTTCAATTAGAGAAAATGTTAGATTAACTAGGCACTAATATGGTAAAAGCTATAGCAGTAGGTAACTTACTAGTTACTTCACTTAATTAGACTAATTAAATAAGAGAGATAATTCTACAGATTAATTCCAACAGTATATAGTATATATATATATATACTGTAATATAGATTTAGATATAATAAAATAGAAATACCAATTATAACCCAGTTATAAATAATTAAGTAATTACTATATTTACTAATTGTAAACTAATACTAATTAGTAGTTTTACTATTACTAATATCTATTATTACTACTTAACTACAGATTAGTAAGGAAAATTTAAAGAGATAAGATTATAATACCTTCTAAGGAATCTTATAAATAGCTTCTAAGTCGAAATAGATAACTTAAAGTTATTATAACTATATATTACTATAAGGATATTAATAATAAGCTTATAATAGAAACAGAAGTAAAGATAAACTTATAATAACCTATTTACTTAACGTTATATTATATCCACTATATAATAAACTAATAATTTAAATTAACGCTAAATTAAAGTAGCAAACGCTAAAATAAAGTACTGAGATTAATATAACTAAAAGGAACGAATTTATAATAAGATTGCTATTTCTTACCACCACTTTCTAATATCTTATATATATTTAATTAATAAGAAATAAGAGAGTATCTTAATAATAGCAGATATAATATATTAGTAACTATATTAAAAACCCCCCCTTTCCAATATTGTATAGAAGAAGCAAAATACTATAGTTAACACGTCTTTATCTATAATGCAGCTTACCTGGAAGTTAAGGCTAAAATAATATAAAGCAAAAGGAAAAGAAAAAGAAATACTCATTTTATATAGTAAGACGATCCCAGGAATAATTATAAAGATATAATTAATAATATAAACTAATATATAAATATTCTGGATTTAAAATTAGGTAATAATATTAGCTTATAATCTTTTCCACTATATATTTTGCATATAACTATAGTAAGGAAGTAACAAATTATTAAGATATTATAACTAATACTGAAACAGAAAGTATTAAGAAACTATTATTCCTTGTTCCTACCTACCAGTATCTAATAAGTATTTAATAGAATATTAATAATAGTAAGGTAACTATAAGTTAAATTAATAAATACCGCAACTAGTATAAGGAGAAGGAATATTAATATTAATAATATCATTATTTACTTGAAAAACCCTTGTTTGGAGAGTTCTTTCGATAAACTATATCCCGAAAAGAAATGAAAAAAAGGTATATTTATACTAATAGCAGAATTAAAGAAATAAGAAGAGAAGGAAATAATAAGAAGTAATATAAGAGGAAGGTTATTTAAATTAAAAGCAAAGTAGTATTTCTAACTGGCTAACTGCTATAGCTTATTCTTAAAGCCTCTCTCTGTAATAATAAAAAACTAAAAGATAGTATACTAGATAATATAAGCTAGTGTAACTAATAATATCCTTATATTATTACCTATTATTCCTATCTACCGCAGGTAGTATATTTATATAATAAAAAGTTAAACTAAGTTAAAAATAACCTTAATAATACCACTATTGAATAATAATCTACCTTTATCTCCTAAATAAGCTGCTATTAGGTTACTACTAAAGTATACTAATTTATTACTAACGTTACTAATAGTAAATATTACCTAATAAATTAATAGAAATCTGGAATAGGAAGATATTTATAAGGTTTTTACTGGAAGGAGATCTCAACCTAATGGTTATAATTTATCTAATAAGTATATATACTTTTAAAGCTATAGCTTTTAGAGAAATATCTATAACTAAGATATAGTAAAGTTATACTAACTATGGATATTCTTCCAACCTAATACCTTAAATATATATTCTTCCCTAAACCCTATTAATAGCTTTTATAAGAATATAATCTATAATAATACTTCTAAAACTGAAATTAATAAGTATAAGAAGGTATTCTGATATATAAAAGTAAAGATACTGGTAGAAATATACTAAAAAATTATATCTTAATAATAAAGTAAGAGTATTAAACCTGAAATAAGCACTAATAGTAGTACACTTAATAATATCTTTATCTACTACTATATTTATTTATAGAAGAAGTAAAATATTTATTTTAATAAAATATAGAAAAACTACTATATTAACTTTAAAAAATAAACTCTAAACCACTTTACTAATATAGAAAGAATATTAATATAAGCCCTTAAGAACTACCTTATAAGGAAAAATATATACTTCTCTATAAATAAGGAAATAATAAGGAAAAAGCTAATAGAAATTCTTAAGGAGAAGATACTAATAAGATAAATAGCAGAAAGTATTAAAATTAACTAATAAGGATATCTAGCCTTTAGATAAAACATTATAGAAAGTCTAAGTTTTATTAATAAACTTCTAGAGGTAGGAGAATTTATTTCCGTTAATTAATAACTATTTATATTCAAAAACTTAGTAATAAAGTTACTCTCTCTATAATTAATACTATTAATATTAATAATAAGAATACTATTGATATTAAGCTTGTAACTAATAAAGCTAAACATTTATATAGATATTAACTTACTAAGAACCGAGAGAATAATAGATAATATTAATAAGAAAGAGAAATACCTAAAGCTAATTAAACCCCTAAGACTTTATATCTACCTTAGAGGTAAATATTACTTAGTACTGAAGTACTGTATTCTATTTAACTAACCTTATAAGAAAGTTAAATTATTATTTAGTAAAGTATATACAGTAAATAACAAATATACCAGAAGAAAGTATAATATTTTTGAAAATAAGATATAGATATTTATTACTAGATATATCAGCTATAATATTAGGTAGAATATAGTATAAGAAATATTTAATAATATATTAATAGGATAAGTATACTTATATTAGGAAATATCAATTTTGCTAATTTAAAATAATCTCTTATTTATTTAGATAGCTAGAATAGTTAAAGATAAGTTTAACATATCTATAGTTTACTTTAACTACTATAAAGAATAAAAGAATATAGATCTTAAGGTCTTTACTAAAACCTATAGGTATATTAATATATTTAAGATATTTAGAGTAATAATAATATTAATTAACCCCCTTTAATATATCTATTTAAGCTTAGAAGATCTATAGAAGAAAGTTAATAAGAAGATATATATGACTATATACTAAATATATAATATAACTAATATATTTTATAATACTATTGAGAAAGTTAAACTAACTATCAATAGGCTATATAAATAGATAACGAAAATACTTAAAATTTAAGAGAGATAGTTAAAATAAAATACTAACTATATTATAGATTATAATTAAGTTCTTAGAAACTATATATCTAATAACTAAAAGTAAAACTAATACTTTAACTACCTTTACCTACTTTATCTATAATATATACAGAATAATAATATTACTTTAGGATAACCTTATAAGAAAATATAAAGTAGAAATATATAAGGTAAATATTAGATATACTTAAAATAAGTAAATAAATACTAATTAATAAAATATATCCTAAAGAAGTATAAAGTTACCACTTTATAATTCAAAAAGGTTTTTATTATTAATAATATATTAGTAGAGGAAATTATAATATATCTTAATAATATTAACTTTATAAAGAAAATAATTAAGAAGGTAAAAGAAAATACAAATAAGATATTAGAGAATAACTTTACAGCTATTTACTTTCGTATAATAAATAGCTAGAAGGAAGCTATTAACTTTATATAACTAATAGAATTCTTTAAAACTGCATTTTTTACTACTTAATAACTATTAATAAATTAGAAGTCTTTCTAACTTTATAGGATTTAGAAGTTATTTTTAAAGATATTCTTCTAGATACTAAAGTAGATAAGCTTTCTACTAAAAGTATATAATAACTTAAAGTCCTCCAGAGGATTCTTCCTAATATCTTACTAAATAAGATAACTTTAAAGATAAATATTAAATTTAAAGATAGATAAGATTTTATAAGTTTCAGTATTATTAAAATATCTATATTTTTTAGAGATATTAACTTTAATATTATATTTATAGCTATAATATTTCTACTAAAGTTTCCTAATATAAATTACCTCTAAATATATTTTAATAATCTTAATAATAATATTAAGTAGGAGGAAATATTACTATCTATAGAAAAATATAATAAATACTTATAGTTTTTAATATAGAAGAAGTTTTATAATAAAGTTATTAACTTTCTTACAGAAATAGAACTATAATAACTTTATAAGATATTTAGCTACTTTAGTATCTATAAGTTAAATAATATACTTAAGAAAGTAGGTAAAACTATAATAACTAATAAGATTAAGGTAATTACTAAAAACTGCTACTAATACTAATTTAATAGTAAAATACTATATTAATTTAAGTTTAACCTTAAGGATAATTATAAATTTAATATAAAGATTATTATTAATATTATATATCTTAATAGTAATAAGCTTATATTATATATAATTAACACTTCTATAGTATTTATAGCTATAGGATTTATAAAAAATATCTCTACTGAGGATATATAGTATACTCTGAAAGTATATTAATTTAATATATACTAGGAATCTCTAAATAGAATTATTACTAATATAAAATATAACTTTACAGCTATAAGTTTCAAAAAGGAAACTAATAGTATAGACAGTAAGGTAAAGATTATCCTAGTTAAAATCTATAATAATATTAAAAAAGTGGAATATTACTATATTTCTCTATAGAGAGTATATCAAATTATTTAAAAAAAGATACTAGAGATTAATAGAGAGGAGATACTGCAAAATACAGTTAAGATAGTTAATAATATCAGTAGCCTGAATAATCTTATATTAACTCTACTGGTCTTTAGAGTATATTCATACTTTAACCTAATATTACTATTATTTCTAGATATTATAAGATAAGTAGTTACTATTCAGAAGGTAATAAAAGAGGTATATAAGATTTATACTTAATAGTAAGTTTTTAATATCCTAAGTATATATAATAGCTTTTCTACTACTTTAATCTACTATTTACCCCTCTAATTAGAAATATATATTTATTATAAATATTAAGATTAAATAGAATCTCTTAGACTTATCTTTCTTAATAGTAAGATATATATTATAGAGATAGATAGCAAACCTAATATCTTTAAATTAATAATAATTAAGCTATATTATTAACTGTATATAAAAAGAATAGAAACCCAGAAACTAAGTAATAACTAGCTATAAGATAAATATCTAAAAGAAAGAATATTAATACTAGTATTAATTAAAGATAAACTAAAGTAGTAAAAGTAACTATATAAAAATATAATCTTTACTATAAAAGCTAACCTTACAGATAATATTTACCATAGTATCTATCTAATAATAAAAAAGATAGAAGTATTTACTAAAACTATTAAGTTTTACTAATATAAGCTTATTTAAATATTAGGAAAATTATTTTAGAAATTATATACTATAAAGTGAAAGATTCTACTAGTAAAAAATATACTCCACCTTAAGTATTTTAATATCTAAAAATATAATAATACAAGAATCTTTAGCCTCCACTTTATTCATAAAGGTAAAAGTATAAATAGTATATTATATAAGAAGTTACAGTTAATTATTAAGGATTTTAATAATTGGGAGATAACTAATATTCTTATATAATTACTAATAATCTAATAAATTAGCTACTATCTAATATTAATATTACTAATAACGTTTAAAGGGGTAACTTCTGACAAAATCTACCTCTAAAATATTATATAAGTATATATATAAGTGAAGATGATACTAAATTACCTTATACTGGCAAAATTACCTATAAGCTTATATAGCCTATATCTAAAGGGTATTATTATTATTATAGTTTAACTACTATATAGTCTTACGGAGTTAGATATCCACTAATATATAATATACTCCAGCTACTATAAGGATTAGCTGAAAATGGAAACCTTATTATATAATCTATATCTTATAATCTCTAGACTTAATAACCTATATTTTAGTATTATAGGTATATAAATAGATAATATCTTTAAACTCTACTTACCTAAGTTTAATAATAAAGAAATGGAAAAGCTTCAGTAAGTAGAATTTACAGCTAAACTAAAGTTAATGCTTATATAATATAAATTCTTTATATTTAATAGAAATATAATTACCCTAAAGAATAATAGTAATATTATCCTCACCCAAAAAAGTAAAATAAGATAATTAAACTTATTAACCTATATTTAAAACTATAAAGTTAATATATATTAAATAATAAGTATAAGAAATATATATAACCTCTATATACTAACTAGAGGTATACTTTAATCTCTCTATTTTAACTTAACACTAAAACCTAATAATAGAGAATATTAAGAAGCTTAATAAATATCTAATATAGTTAATAGATAATCTTAAAAGAAACCTAATATTTATCCCTATTAATATTAAGACAATAAGACTATATATATTTATTAATAAATTCTTTACTAATAATAGTAATATAATATTCCGGCTTAAATTTATTATTATTCTAGGGATAGAAGATATTAGTAAGAATAATAATATCTTTAAACTTAAAGGTAATATTATTTACTTTTTCTTTACTAAATTAAAGAAGATTATATATAATATGTTAATATCTAAGGTTTATAGTATAATTATAGAAGTTAATATAGAATATATAATATCTATTACCTTTAAGTAAGTAACTAAATACTTTAAGATACTGATACTACTAATAGTAGTTTATACTAACTTCTACTCTCTCTATAAATTCCTTACTAAACTTAGTATAATAAAAGAGAAGTAACTTATAATTAATATTATAATATTATAATAATTATATAAAAAAAGAAAGATCTTTGAAATCTAATAAATTAATAGTATGAATAATCTTGCGAATAGTATAATTAAGATATCTAATAACTAAGCTCTTATAATATTTATTACTATAAGTAAAGTAATTATAAGAATAGAAGAATAAATTATAAAAACTATAGAGGGTAATAAAAGAAGGATATAAAGGTAAAGAGGGTAAATAGATAGTATTACTACTAGAGAACCTTAAGGTATCTAAGTAATTTAGTTACTTTTCCTCTATACCTATAGTGGTACCTAAGCTCTTCACCCTATATATAGTTCTAACTGTAGAATTTACCTAGTAACAGTATTTATACTAATACTAGCTTACAACTAGTTTAAACAGTAATAAAATTACCTATTATCGTAGATAATTATACCTCCAGTTATAATATTTAACCCTACAGTAGAGGAAGACCTTATAGGAATAATATATATAGTAAGAATCTCAGTAAAGCTAGAGCTTAATATATATAGTTAAAAGTAACCACTAAAGTTATAGAGTTACGAACTTTTATAAACCTCTTAAAATAAAATAAAATAAAAAGCTGAAAGCTAAATATTCTATAATCTATCACTCTTCTATATCTATATTTTTATAATAAAACCAGAATTCTCCTTAAATTTATATAGCTACTTACAACCAGGAAAATATAATTGTAGATACTTAATATTCTATTATAATCCCTATAACTAGAGATACTAATATCTCCTAATAAGCTTAAATAATATTATAAATATTAATATTAATCAGTAGACTCTAGATATTTAGAAATAAATTATCTGGATATTCTATAATCTGCTATATAAAGCTAATAATTTTAGAGACTAGTTATTAATTAGATAATATCCTAATATTAATATATTATACTAGTTAGGAGATACTATAGAATATTATAATACTATAATTACGAAAGTTTTAGCTACTATATAGCTACACTAAAAGTATCTATATCTATATTAGTATTATTTATATCTTAGCTGCACTTAATTAATATATTAAGATTATTTACTAATAAAAGTAAGCTAAGTTTCACTATACTTATATAGAGATTATAAGTTAGCTTATATTAGTATAAATAACTAGCTTCTTTAGAAGAAACTCTATTTTAATAGAATAATAGTATTGATTAAGAAGACAACTCTATAGTTTATATTAGTTTTAGAGGTTTCCTAAAATGTAAAACTAATAGTAATTTAAATACTTAAGTATAAAGAAATATATCATAAATTATTAAAAAGAAAGAACCTAAGTTATTATATAAGGATTTCTCTAAATTTATAGAAGAGATCTTATATATATATATTAATATCTCAAGTAATATTATGAAAAATTCCAATTACCTATATATAGTAAAAGAATATTAATAGGTAGTAGAGTTTTATTAAAATATATCTCTATCATAACCTTAAGGATAATATTTATATATAAATATTCCTACTTCTTAATATTTATTTTGCAAATCTAAAAGATGTCTATTGTATTCAAATTATAAGATATATTATTAATAAAATTTAGATTATTAAATTATAATAAGTATTATATAGTTCTAGATAGAAAGATTAATAATAGCAACAGAAACTTAAGGAAATTGTAATATAAGTAAACTTTAAAATCTTACTATTTAGTAATATTATCCATTACAATATTAAACTAAAGGTTATAATAGACACCTATAATAATAATATACTAATTATTAAACTAAATAATAATATTACTGTAGTATTTTTTGCAAATTAAGTAGAATATTAAAAGTAATAACTTAAGAATATGAAACTTCTTCTTAAATATCCACCTACATTTCAATAAAAATAAAGTAATAATCTTACAGAAAAATTATCTAAAGAAAGTATTTAAGGAATTTAGGAAGTTTCCCTATCTAACTGCTATTTTAGTAAAATCTAGAGTCTACAATTTCACTATTTTCGTAGAAGGTTAAATTAATAAGGTAGTATTTGGTTACTTTGTGGCAGAGCATTACAAAATAATATATAATATGTTACAAATACATAACACATTACATATTACATATCATAAGTACAAATACATTATATATATTTGTAATATATCAGAAATTCTTTCTAATACATATATTTGTATTTGTAATGTAATAGACTTCAGAATGTTCTATTTGTATTATTTGTAATATATTAGATTTTAACAAGATTTAATATATTGAAATTGAAGATTTTATTTATTACATTACTATTTTAAGCCTTTATATAATAACTTCAATATTTGTATATATAGTCTCTTTTTATGCTTTCAATACTCTAGTTTTATATATGTAAATTAAAATATATTACGTATTATATTACAAATAATACAAATACAAATACATGTATTTGTATTTGTAATGTATTAGGTTTTGAAATATTAGAAATACAAATATATATATTAGCTATTACATGTAACATATGACAAATACATGTATTTGTATTGGTATTAGCTGTATTTGTATTATTGCAATGCTCTGCTTTGTGGCAACGTTTTTATTTGGTTACTTAATAAGGTAGTATAATAAAAGTATTATAGAGTATTTAGAAAGCTATAGTTTACTATCTAAATAATATAACTAAATTTATGATTTAGTTTTAGATTTTAGGTAAAGCTTTTATACTATTCTGGAGAATGGTATAGAAAGAAAATATTATATCTTCTTTAATATACTAAAATATAAAGTAAATATTGTATTAGCTATATTATAAAGGAAAATTGAGATAAGAATCTAAAACTTTATAATTATATAAATAGTAAGTATACTAATTATAAAATAATATTAAGATTAATAGCTAAATAGATATTCTTTATAACTAGAAAGTAAATTTTATAAACCTCTTATTACCAAGTAGTTATAGTATAATTATCCACAGAAGCTACATATTATATAAAATTCAGTATAACGTTAGAGGCTACATAAATTTGAAGTTTACTTAATAGACTAAAAGAAATCATTACTTAGTTTATATTGATATAGATAGATAATACTAAATTAACTATTATTATACAAAGAAAAGGCTTTAATAATACGGTTAAATATATTAAAATCTATAAATACTTTATAAAAGAAGTAGTAAGTTAAAATAAGACAGCGTTTAAGTATATAAAGACTATTAATAATATTACTAATAATATTATAAGCCTATTAGTAAAGCTATTATTTGAATATATTAGAGATCTTATAGAAATTAAATATTATAAAACTATGGAAACGCTATAAGATAATATTAAAATAAAGTAAGTATTACTTTGGTAAGAAGGAATATTATAAAGAAATACCAAGAATTTCCTATAGAAATCCCGAGGATTTCCCCAGGAAATTTAATTCCAGAAGATTCCAGAAAGTTACTATAACATTAAAGTAAAATGAATTTTAATTTAGTTACTTCTACTCTGCATCTGTAGTCGTATCTAAACTCTTCACCCTATATATAGTTCTAACTGTAAAATTTACCTAGTAATAGTATTTATACTAATACTAACTTATGATTAGTTTACATAGTAATAAAATTACCTATTATTGTAGATAATTATACCTCTGGTTGTAATATTTAACCCTGTGTGGGGGAGTGGGAGGACTGAAGTTATACTTCAGGAGGTAATATATCTACTAATAGTCGCAATAGAGAGCGAGTTATCAGCCCCTCCCAAAATGAATTTTAATACCTTAAATTCTAATAATAAATATAGAATAAATAGCTATAAGAGTATAAAATATTTCTATCCAAATTACATTATATAAATATATAAGTAAAAAGCTTACCTTCTATTTATAATACTAAATATAATATACCTATTATATTCCCGACTACTTTATATTCCTATCAGTTACACTATACCGTAGGGTATGCAGTAACTATACCTAATGCTATATACGTAGCAGTATACCCTCTATAGCCTACTAGCTATAGGTGCCTAGCATCTAGCGTCAGCTATAGCTCAATAGTGTAGTAATTAGTAAGTAATTACTATACTATAAATCTAGAGCCTTACGTAACGCTATATACTATATAAGATAGTAATAATAATAACTGAAAACTAACATCAGTTTATATCTATATAAAGAGATTATATATAGTATATAATTACCCTAATAATTAAACTAATACTAATTAGTAGTTAACCTAACTATTATACTACTATACTGCAGATTAGTAAAGCTTATTATACTAAAAGAAGTAATTGGAAAACCCTACACCTAAAGTTTATATAAGGCAAAAACTTATAAAATTTATTACTTAGATACCTCAGATCCTCCCTATCCTAAGATCTTACTAGAAGTATCTAAATTATATACTAACCTCTTATAGAGATTATTATTAAGAAGTTAACTAAATACTTTCACTTTAGTTTAAAATAAGATACTTCCTATAATAGTATTAAAAAGCTAACTATATATCTAAAATAGTTACTTACTAAAGAATATTTAATAAATATAATAACTTTCATTAAGCTATTACTAGACTTTTTAATACTAGAACTTTATAGTATCTTTAACCTTAACCCATCAAGAAACCTATATAGCTTCTTAAAAACTCTTCCCCTACCTTTCTCTATATAAATTTAGCTAAATTAATAATCCTCCCTTACCCTATACCTCTCTCACCTTCATAATAATATCTAAATTAACTCCTATAAGTGAGATATCTACCCTAAGTATCCCTACACTTATAATAACAGCATCCTTAAATATTCCTATACTTATAAAACTTTACTAATATCTTAACCTAATACTTTTCAGCTGAATCCTTAATATTAACTATAAAATTCTTATAGAGGAGGACTCTATAAAAGTCTCTACCTATTTAATATATTAAATAGCCTTCTATACTTATATAAAACTCTATAGCTTAAAGCTTCTCTAAATATTCTAAGGTAACTTTAAAGAGTAGCCTATAATAGTTTAGTAACTTACAAATATATATATAGTCTGCTACTTTAGAGATTACCTTATAGTATATAGTATTAAAGTGGAAATAGATATTAATTAAGTTTTTACAGTTATCTACTAACTAGCTTAGTAGGAGGAATTTACTCTATAGACTTATAATAAGATTACTAATCTTCTAAAGTATTATACTACTCTTAAAAGTAATCTTAAAAAGTATCCTGAGTGGGTTAATAACCTTATACTAGAGAATACTATACTAGTAATATTCTCGCTATAAGCAGTTAAAGAGAGATACCTATCGCTAAACTAGCTAGCCTATATATATATAACCTTAAGTGAGAGACCTTTATTATAACTATCAGTCTTACTAGCTTCCTATTTAACTATCTTGAAACCTCTCTAATATTACGAGGATCACTAAAACCCTAGCTGAAACTAACCTAGATATTAAGAACGCTCCCTATATATTACTACTACTACTTCTTTTAATAATATATCTGTTAGTTACGCTATACTATAGGGTATGCGGTAACTATATATAATACCACATACGTAGCGGTATACCCTCTATAGCTTACTAGCTACAGATACCTGGCACCCAGCGCCAGCTGTAGCTAAATAGTATAGTAATTAGTAAGTAATTACTATACTGTAGATCTAGAGCTTTACATAGCGCCACACGCCATATAATATAATAATAATAATAATAAATACCAGAATATTAGTTTATATCTATATAATAAGATGATATATAGTATATAATTATCCTGATAATTAAACTAATACTAATTAGTGGTTAATCTAACTATTATACTACTATACTATAAATCAGTAGAGTTGATTACGCTAGAAAAAGTAATTACAAAACCTTACACCTAAGGTTTATATAAGGTAAAAGATTATGAAATTTATTACTTAGATACCTTAAACCCTCCCCACTTTAGAATCTTACTAGAAGCTTCTAAACTATATATTAACCTCTAATGAATTACTATTATTAAGATACTAATAACTATACTTAATTGAATTTTAAAATAAGGTAACTTTCTAATAATAACTATTAAGAAGCTAATAATTACTATTACTTTATTACTTATAGAAATATATTCAGTAAGTATAATAATATTCTTTAAGTTATTACTAAACTTTTTAGTATTAGAGATTTATAATATCTTTAGTCTTAATATTTTAAGAAACTTATATAGCCTCTTAAAAGCTTTTCCTCTATTTCTCTCTATATAAATCCAGCTAAATTAATAATCTTCCCTTACTTTATACCTCTTTTGCCTTTATAATAATATCTAAATTAACTTCTATAGGTAAGATACTTACTTTAAGTATTTCTATACCTATAATAATAGTATTATTAAGTATCCCTATACTTATAAAATTTTACTAATATCTTAACTTAGTATTTTTCAGCTAAATTCTTAATATTAACTATAAAATTATTATAGAAGAAAACTTCTAAAAAGTATCTACCTATTTAATATATTAAGTTACCCTCTATATCTATTTGAAACTCTATAACCTAAAGCTGTTTCAGATATTTAAAAGTAACTTTAAGAATTAGCTTATAGTAATCTAGCAACTAACTAGTATTTCTATAGTTTACTACTTTAGAAACTACTTCATAGTATATAATATTAAAGTCAATAAGAATAGTAATTAAATCTTTATAATTCTACACTAGCTAACTTAGTAAGAAAGATTTACCTTATAGACTCTTACTAAAATTAAGAATATTCTAAATTAATATATTACCTTTAAGAGTAACCTTAAGAAGTATCCTAAATAGATTAATAACCTCCTAATAGAGAATTTAAACTTTATATTACCTCTCTATAATATCTAACTAAAAATTAAAAATACTATACTAGTAACACTCTTACTATAAGTAGTTAAAGAGAGATACCTACTACTAAACTAACTAGCTTATATATATATAGCTTTAGGTAAAACACCTCCAGTATAACTATTAGTCTTACTAGCCTCCTATTTAACTATCTTAAAATCTCTCTAATATTAGGAGAACTACTAAAATTATAGCTGAAACTAACTTAAATATTAAGAATACTTCCTATATATTATTACTACTACCTCTTTTAATAATATATCTGCTAAATATACTATAAACTTTTTAAAGTTATATAATAAAAATATAAAATATAGTAGAAGCTTTTATAATATCCTTAAGTTAAAGATTTATATCTTTTATAATTACTATTTTAAGTTTAGTATATTATAGTATATATAGGTAGAGCTTTCTTTAATTATACTTATAAATAATATTCTTAAGTTTTATTTTAACTATTTAAGTAATCTAAGTATTAATCTTATATTTAACTAAATAGTCCAGTAGGTGAAGAAATACTTTAAGAATAATAAGAATTAATAGCTTTACCTCTCTAAGTGGCAAAATATTACCTTTTAAAATATTATTACTAAAAATCCTAATAAAAGTAAAAAGGAAGCCTTGAAGCTTCTAATTTTAAAGCTTATATATATCTAAAAAGTTTTCTCTATTAAGATCTAAGTAGATAATATTCTCTACTTCTAACTTATAAGTATATACTACAGTATACTAAAATACTAGTTAGCTTTCTTTAGTTTTATAGTAACCTCCCAGAGTCTCTATAATTAGTTAAGATCTACTATAAATAATATCTTATTAATCTAAAAAGTATAATATATATAAAATAATAAAAATAACTACTAGAGGGCAGCTAGAAACTATTTTTAAATTAACTATATATATAACTTACCTTAAGGTAATCTTTAAGATTATAGTTATACTCTTATAGATAAATAGTTTTACGCTCTAGGTAGTTATTATCTACCTCTAATAACTATATATAGCTATACTGACTAAAAATACTATATATATAGTAAACTTAGTTATTAGTCTATAAAGTATACTCTTAAGAAGAAGTATACCTTATTTAATAAATATAGATTAACTACTAATCCTAAGATACACTCTATAATAGTATACTAAGCTTTCCTTATAAGCTATAAAAGTATTAATAATCTTAATAAAAATAGCCTTAAGGTTTTACTAGAGATTAATATTAATAAGAATACGATTATATAATATTAAATAAATATTAACTTTAAGGAGGGCTACTCTATAGAATCTACCTTAAGGATATTTCTATACTATTTTACAGTAAGAAGCTTATTACTCTAAATAGAGGTAAATATCACTAGAATCCTCTAGAATTAGGTAGCAGTTTATACTTTTACTAAAAGTATTACTATTAGTAGTAAACCTATAGATAATATTACTATTTCTATATATACTTTTATACTTAAAAGTTACTATTTAAATACTATATTTTAAGATATTCTATCTAACTTAGGTATTACTAGCTTCTTAACTACTAGATACTTCCAGTTTACTATATTAAAATAGTTAGTTATTCTATTTATTATCCTTATACTACTATAAGGTAAATTAGTTATAATATACTTTAAAGAAACTACCTCTATTATAATATTTAGAATAATTAATATACTTATATTACTTAATATTATTATATTTTATATAGTTCCTTATAATATATTCTTCCTTCTCTATCTTATAGATATAAATTACTTTAGTATTATATTTAATAATATCTATAATAAGCTCCACTAAGGTAAAAGTATTATATCTATTATTTATAAATAGAAATATCTATAGATATTTCTTAATAGAGAGAAAATAATTACCTCTATATATTTTATAGAGATAAAGATATAAAAACTCTACTATTATTTTAGATACCTAGTTAGAATATACTTCTATAATATCCACACTAAAGTAAACTATCTAGTTAAATAGTATATTCTTAAAGTTCTTAAAAGATATTACTACTCCTACTAAATATATAATATAGCTTCCTAATACTTCTAATTTACTATTTAGGGTAATATTAACTTTAACTTTAAGATTATTATTAATATTATCTATATTAAAAACTATAATATACTTTATATGATTAATATTACTATAGTATTTAATATTACTTAATTTTTACCTAACCTATTAGTAAAAACAATATAGAAAGCTTTTAAGATATATTAAATTAATATATACTAAAGTTCTCTTAATTTTATTATTATTAATATAAATATAACTTTTTAATCTAAAATTCTTGAATTAAAAGTAAAAACTATAGAATTGATAGTTTATATTATATTTATCAAAGTATATAATAGTATTAGTAAAGTAGAGTATTATTATATACTTCTCTATTATATATATAAAATTTACTACATAAAGCTTCCTACTGCTATTTAAGAGGTATTCCCTTAAGTGGTATATAAGGTAATTAATAATATTACTAGCCTAAATAACCTTATATCTAAACTACTTATTTTTAGAGTATATTTATATCTTATAGAAAATTCAGCTCTCTCTCTAGATATTATTACCTAAACTTAAGCTATATATAAAACTATAAAAGAAGTTTACTATAAATATACTAAATATACTATTAATATCACTTTAGTAATATATAATAACTTTAATATTTCTTATATAATAATCTTTCTACTTTTAACTCTTATATATATATAGTAGGAAAAGAAACCTAGTAAAAACTATATCCTCTTATTACTATTTATAGAGAAACTTATATTCTTAAGCTACCTTATAATCCTTAAGAGTTTTAATTAATAACTTTAAAATAGTATTTTAGAGATAATAAATAAGAAATTAATAATAATATAGCTAAAGTTATAACTTTATAAAAGCTAGTATTTATAATTTTATATACTAACTTTCAGTTAAGCTAAGAATCTCTAAGTAACTTAATGGTAAATAGAAATCTATAATTCTATATAGTTACTTTAATTTCATTTATAGCTATTTCTAAAACTCTAAATATATAGCTAATATCTTATACTACTTCTATCCTAAGAGATAATAATATATTTCCTCTTTAAGTAGTTAGTAATTTACTACTTTGATTTTAAATATCTAAAATTAGGTTAATATCTCTAAATCTTATAATCTGTAGATATATAGTTAGTTTACTACCTCTAGAGGTTAACTAAGAGGCTTATTTTATAGTATACTTCATACTTAAGAAGCAGTTTAATTTAATATTCTTACTTACTTTCTATATAAAAATATAATTATAATATTTAACTTACTATTTAAAAAGTTAATTAAAAAGGAGGTTAAGAATATTATTAATAATAATATTATAAGGATTATTTAATATAACTTTATTCTCTATAAAAACTATAAGTACTTTAAATCTTATATTATTAATAAGATTAAAAATAAGAATACTAATGAAATGGGCGCCAGCCGCTTAGGCTGGAACAACTAAATAAACAAAACAAAACAACCTCCCCTAAACCCAATCCTTCGGCAATGGAAAATAGGGGGAAAAATCTAGAAAAATATGTCAAATCAAGAGCGCCATATTCGCAGATCTACAGCGTAAATAGCGCCTCAATCGCAAAAGTAGTATTCCAGATTATGTAGGGTAGTATAGTATATAAATTCTATATATATTACTACTATTCCTAAATCTGGCGCTATAGATATAGGCTTATAGCCTGTACGTGTATACTGCTTATATAACAACTGAGGCCTACAGCTGAGGCTTAAGCTTATTATAATCCTCCCCTTAGACTTATAGTAAGCTCTATATTATAAATCTAATAAAACTATCTATAATATCTTAATTACTTCTATCCTAGCTATTCTAGTGTATCCTCTTCTATTACCTTATCTCTGTTAACTAGCCTTATTTACTTATTATATATATACTGATAGTTATCCTAAAGTAGCTTTTAGACTAACTGCAGCTATCCTCCTTATTATAGTAGTCACGAAAATATATAGATAGTAGAGCTAGTAGAGGTATTCTATTTAATCCAGACTTAGTAATTAATTCGCTAGTATATAAACTATGTTTTTATATAGTTAGAAGGTTATATAAAATTCCGCAGCCTGAAGTAATTAGCTTACAGTGGGATTTACCCTAGTAAATAAGGTATTAATACTGAGAGAATATAGCGAATAGGTATTAGAAGCGTAAGTTCAGGAGGATTATATAAAGGAGGTCTAACTCTCAAGCTTTACTAGACTACTACTAAAGAGGTAGAATTAGGTTATTAGGATCTATTTTAGGCTGTTTGCTATAGTCCTGACGTTATCCCTTTATATTTTAATATAGTTGACTTTTATAGTATACTAAACTAGATTAGTATTTAGACCTGTGAATATCCTCCTGATAGCTATAATAGATTAGTATTGAAAATTAGTAATAAGTATCTGAAAAGTTAGTAATTATTCTAAGTCTGTATTATTAGTTATAAGGGAGGATTCCTATAGATATTAATATAGAGTCTGAAATATTTACTGATAATTAACTTCTAGTGTAAGACTAAGGGAACCTTATTTAGTTACTAATGCTACTTATCAGATAAGTATTATAGAGAGTTAATAATATTAAGGATTCTATCTTAAATAAAAACTTTAGACTATTCTACTGCTTAAAGGCTATAGGTAAATAAATTACACTGAGGGTCTATAGGTGTAACCTAAGCGTTTACCCGCAGTAGTTTAATTATATCCAGCAATATGCTGACGCTAAGGTAGAATTATAATAGCTAGTTTACTACTTTAATAAAGTAATTATTACTAGAATCTTCTTATATAGAGTTAGAATAATAGATTTTACTATTAGTTTAGTTAACTATAAGGTTTACTTAGTATATATTATTATTACTAATAAGAAATATAGTAATATCTATATCCTATAGGTTAGTTATTAGGTTACTTACTTCTTTTTAATTATGTTTGAAAAGACTATTATTAGTATTATAGCTACTTTCTGAATACTATAAATTAGCTATCTTAGTAGACTAATAGATAGTAGGACTTCCTTACAGATTTATATAAAGAAGGATATCTAGCTTCTATAAGTCTAAGTATTCTTCTATTTATAAGATACCCTCAGTATTATATAGGTGGATACCTTCTTTAACTATATATTATTATATTATAGGGTTTTGATAGTTAATTCCTAGGTCCACACTATAATAACTTAGGAAATAGTTCTGTAAATTCTTACTATCTATATATTAATTTTCTATTATGAAAGGGTGTTTATTATTTAGTATAAGCTTCAGCTTTTTACTTAGTATCTTAATAATAAGCTTTAGTCTATCAGCTTTAATAAAATAAGATTCTCTATTATATTTCTAATTATAGGGGCTAGGGATAAAGTAGGGTAACTTCTCTATATTCCTATTTTTTTACCTATAGCCTCCTATAGGTACTTATAGTAGCTTACTAATCTATACTTCTAGAAGCTTACCTCTATATATAGCATACTAGATTATATTACAGACTGACTTTAATAAAAGGTTAAGTTTAATAAGTAGCTATAGGATCTATAAATATCTTTTAGAGGGTTTTAGTATTAGTTATACTTTATTTACCGGAATGAAACTTAATGCTAATATTGGTACTGATATTAACGTTAGTATAGTTATCTTAGTTAGAGTGATATTAAAATACTTAGCTAGGTTGCTCCGAATCTGCTATATCTACTTATTTTTATTAGCTTTATTATCTGGGTGATACTTTATATTTTATACTTTCTACGTTATCTTATCTAGTATTAATATTAAGCTACTGGGAATAGCTGAGTGAAACTCTTAAGTAAGTTTCTCTTACTAAGTAGTTAGTATACTATTATAGTTATAGCTTCTGAGTGGGATCTAGTTAGTAGTGAGGACTTTTTATATTTAGTCTAAAAAGACTATTAGTGAAGCTTACTTAGGGTAGCTGGAGGTTAGTATAATATAAATTTATCTAGCTATTAAATACTATAGCTTAGTTCTGCTTCTTCCTATATATAGGTCTGTAAATATTAATATGGAAATAAACTTCCCCTCACTTTACTTATTAGACTACTGTATGTTATGATATTATATATAGCCTTATTATTAGTTTATAAGAAGATCTATCTATATTAAAATGCTACCTCGCCTATAGAGGAAAAGTAAGATAATAAATTACTCTCACTTATACTCTTTCCTATATTAGATTACTGCCACTTAAGAGTTATTATTAGCTTTAACGTAGTAAACTAGAATATTTACTATATAATTTTATATTACCTAGGTGAAGCTTACATTCTAAGTTTCCTAAATTAGTCCTTCCTGCTACTTAATTTAGCTAAGGAGGTTATAAAGACTAGGAAGGTAGTCTGAGAGCTTATCTATATTTATAGTGTAGTTATTTTGGGTTACTATTAATTAGAAGTAATTCAGTAAGAGCTTTATTACTATAATACCTTTTAGCTTAAGCTAGTAAGGAAGCTTATCTATTAGTAGTTTAGAGTTAATATTAGGATTAGTAGGCTATTTATTATAGATACTAGCTTAAAAAGGAGGTTAGTCATTATAGTTTCTTAGGTATTCTTAATAGAATCAGCTTCTGGAAAATATTATTAGTAGTAGCTTTATTCTGGTTTTTAGATCTGGAAGTAGGCAGGAAGCTCCTAATTGTGCAAGTTACTAGTAATACTAATTAACACCTAAGGCGTGCGTATTATTAGGAGTAGGTAACTTTATTAAGCTTATAGTGTTACAAGGGAAAGCTATTACTAGGTAGATAAGAACTAGAGAGAAGATTAAGAGAGTAATATAGAGATAATTTGTAGGTCTAAACTGTAAGATTAATAAGGTTTATAATAGTAGATATTTTTGTTGAGGTAGGTATCTTAATAGGCTTAGGGAGTTTGGGATATTAATGTTAGTATTAAGAGAGAGAAAGTTAAAATATTATTAGAGGGTAAAGGTGTCTAGTTAAATAGCTTGTAAGCCTGGGAATATGTAGCTTTTAACTAATTTATTTAAGAAGTATTATCTTCCTTTTAGATAAAAGGATTCCTTCCCTGTAACTAGCTTGGTTTTTAGTAACTTACCAGCTGTGACTGCATATTTACTATAGTGAGAGGTATAAAAGTACCTCCTCTAACCCTTACCTGCTCTATCTCTCTCCCTTATTTATAACTCTCCAGCTTCCATTTTACTTTATCTGTAATTAACCTTCTTCTATTATATCTTAGTATAATTACCTTATTCTGGGTAAGAATACTGATATCTCTCGCTCGCGCGAACTTAGGGAGCTAAATACTTTCTATATAATTTATAATATTAGCTACCTTACGCCTCAGAAACTGGTAAGTAGTATATATCTGTAAGTTATAATTCCGTCAGTTAAGCTAATAATAAGTTCCTTATTACCTAGTATCTCCTTATAAGCTAACTAATTATTAGGTAATTATTAGTTTAATATTTCTATATTTTATTATTCCTCAGAATAAATACTTTAAGGTTGTATTTATACCTTAACTTCAGCTTAATAAGGATCCTTAAGTTATGTAAGTAATATTTTAGTATATTCTTATAAGTTATCAGGATTATAAGAAAGTCTATTTGTATACTATAGGGATATTTGCGTTCTGTCGTCAAGTTTTTATTCACTAGAGTGTTATTCTTCTTAATAGCTTGTAGGCTTAAAAGATTCTTAGTTGGCTAGCTGCTATATATAGCTTCTTTATCTAGAGGTATAGCAGTTAAAATATAATACCTTATAGCTACTGCGAAGAGTGAGCTTATACTACTTATAATGATAAAATTAGTTTTTGGGTCTGTAAACCCTATTTTAAGTATATCTTCCTTTCTGGAACTCTCTATATTAACTGCTTCTTCTATGAGACTTAAGGGACTTATAATTTTAAGTATATTAGAGTCTAATAGTGATAGGGTTATAGCTATATGTATCCTAATAATACTTATCGGCTGAGTGGGGAATATAATAGCCTCTCTATATTTAAATCCAAAATCCCTTAGAGCTTTAAGAAAACTAAAGTAGTAGAAGTAGCCTGCTTTAATTTCCCTCACTTCCTTAATGTTATTTTTCCTAAGTAAAAGAAGATTTATAATATTCCTAATATTATATTTATATATACTATTTATATTTTTATATAAGAACTTCCTCTCTAGCTTCCTTAAGATAAGTTACTTTCTTAAATCTAAAAAAATATTAAGATGTAGTAAGAAAGTGTAGTCACTCAGTAGGAAACTCTCAGTTAAGATCTAGAAATAAAGGAAATACTAAAATAAAGAAAATAGTAAATATATAATAGGTCTGTAAATATAAATAGAAACTAATCTTCTAACTATTTTTATCTTTTAATATATTTCCTTAAATATATATTTTCCTATTATAATTAAATGAATATTTCTATTTTATAAAGAAAAGATAAGAATATTTTAGCTGTTGAAACCTAAAGCTGGCTTTTGACTGTTTGAAATAGTAGAAATGGTAAAATAGTAATATTACTTCTATAATCTTCCTCCCTAAAGCTTAAAGGAATACTTTAGAATCTAAAGTTTCTAATCCTAAGCTAGAAGAAACAGGATCTCTATAAAATGCAAATAGAAAAGAAAGTATAAATAAAAATTATCCTATAAGCTTGCAAATTAGTATAAGAATACTTTAAATACTAATAAGTGAGAAATCCAGATTCTAGAGTAATATTTTAAGATATACTGCGCTCCTTTCTAAATTTAAACCTGGAAGATAAACTTTAAATATAGAATCTTTTAGTATCAGATTCTCTAGATAGAGTTACTAGCTTATATAAAGAAGAGTTTAGTATACGTAACAGTATATAAAAAAGCTTAGTCTATCAGTATTTAAACTTACGTTCTGATAATTTATTAATAGCCTACTTTATATTATAAACTAATATAGGATTCCTAACTTTTAGTTTGTCCTCTTGAAGGATATTAGCCTGATAAGTATTGAAACTATCTGTAGCTTTCTTATATTAGTCTGTAATTATCTTTATAGTATTCTCTCTATCCTTCTCTAGCTAAGTAAATATCCTAATCTGTAGTTGTAATTCCTCCTCCTTTATTTGCACTAACACCCAGTCTAAAACCCCTATTGAGGTTTAAACTGTTATCTAATCTGCAAATAGTATTACAGGCAGTAGGAAACGAGAGTTTTTATTATTATAAACTATTAAAAAATAGACTAGTAATAGTTAGCTGGGGAAGCTTAAAAGTTTTCTCCTTATTAGTATTTAACTATTTAGTAGTCATTATAGTAAATATTATATTTTTAGTTATTTTTTAATTATTAGTATATAGTAATAAAGTAAATCTTAATATTATATAAAAGAGTGGCTATCTGAATTAGAATTAATCTCTTTAGTATTTTCTCTCTAAGCTCCCCTAAGTACTTTATCCTTATTCTCATAAGGAGTTAAACTTATAAATTTATTCTTCTCCTTTAGACTTTAATATTAGTAGTATAAGTTTATATCTTCTATAGTTTTCCCTATCTTACTACTTTTTAGTTATAATATATTATATAATATTTTTATTATCTTTCTGTAAGTTTTCCTATCTTATAAGTAATTTATTTCTTTATTAACTTACCTCTTCTTATATTATTTTACTGCTTCTTAATAAGGGTTAAGTAGGGTAACTTTATTAGATTTATCAGTCTTGTAAGACTCCCTTCAGCTTAATAAACTATCCTGGATTTTCTGATTTTATATATAGTTCTTCCTTATCTTTTTTATTATATTATTATAAATTAGATATTACTTTCTAGGTTAAATTAGAAGCTTTACTCTACTTTCGTAAAAAAAAGATAGATATATCTTTAAGTTCCCTATATTACTTTTAGAGTCTTTTGTATTCCTACTAATTTACAGTTAGAATATAGCTATTATTCTTTACTATTTATTAATATTAAATCTGTAAATAAACTTATTATAGCTACGTAGGACTTAAAAAGCTTTATCTATAAGTCTTAAAGTTCTTAGTGTTATCCAGCTAGTTAAGATAATATATTATATTGTGATTTTTAACTTCAACTTATCTAAGATAGCGTAAAAATACCTCCTCATCCTAATCTATAAGGGACTAAGAAGAGATATATCTACCTCTAGGTACTATTAAAATAGGCGCTAGGTGCTTAGGCTAAAATAACTAAATAAACAAAATAAAATAACCTCCCCTAAACCTAATCCTTCAGTAATAGAAAATAGGGGGAAAAATCTAGAAAAATATATTAAATTAAGAGTATTATATTTGCAGATCTATAGTATAAATAGTATCTCAATCGCAAAAGTAATACTCCAGATCATGTAGGGTAGTATAATGTGTGAATTCTATATATACTGCTACTATTCCCAAGTCTAATGCTACAGATATAAACTTACAGCCTATACATATATACTGCTTACATAACAACTAAAGCCTACAGCTAAAGCCTAAGCCTATCACACTAATAAGATATATAAGAAATTAAGATTTATAATTTAAGGTTTTAGAGATTATAGTAAATTTAGAATTTTAATATAATTACTAATAATTTAGTAAAGTAGCTAATAGTTAATTTTAGCTGTAATTCTAACCTTCCTTAAGTATAAGAATATAATAATATAATAATATAATATTACTTAAATTTACACTTAAGCTAAAATAAAGCTTATAAAATATATTATAGCTAAACTACCTTTATATCTTAAAAAGTAGTATCCTCCAGATTTTATGATAATTATTATTAAACTACTTTATAGTCTTACTAAAACTGAAACCTATTAGTAAGTAATTTACTTTATATACTATAAGGAGTAATTATAAATAGAGATTTTAATATATAATTTATACCTCCTTATCTTATATACTTAAAAAATACTTTTAGTCTTATTAATATATAAACTATTAATATTTTCAGTTTCTCTAAAATAGTTTTATTTTACTAAGCGAATAAGAAATTTCAAGAAGTTTTTTTTAAGGTGAAACCTAAAATTATATTCTTAGAAACTATATTCTTCATATTTACTAGAGGTATCCTATTACTTTACAGTAATTATCTCTATTTATACTAAAATTACTAAAGGTAAAAGCTGGCCTTTATAAATATATATATTATACCTAAAGTACTCAAAAAGGTATATATTAAATAATATATATATAGTATATATCTTACTTCTATATACTGACTGGAAGTTTTATTTAACTTCTCATATATAATATAAAAGTAATAACCTTTAAGTAATGTTATTACTATATTTAATAAACAGCTTAAGTGGTAAATAGAGTATATTAATTAAAACCTTACCTTTATACTACTTAACCTCTCTAAAGTATATTTTTATATTTTTATTAATAGCTTTTTTATTAATAAAATTAATTTCTTATTTTAATTAGAATTTATAATAATGTTAAGTTAAGAAACTATAGTTAGTAACAGCTAATTTAACCTCTATAATAACCTTATATATTATTTATCTACTTAAAGTAAGAGAATTACTAAAAGTATACTTACCTTAGAGATCTATATTATAGTAGTTAATATAAAGTTTACCTATATTATAACTATATTACTTAAGAAAACCCTTAAGTATTAAAAACTTCCTTAGATTCTAATTATTATATATACTAACTTATACTTACTTAGTTACTTTTGCTTTATACCTATAGTGGTACTTAAGCTCTTTACTCTATATATAGTTCTAACTGTAAAATTTACCTAGTAACAGTATTTATATTAATACTGGCTTATAATTAGTTTAAATAGTAATAAACTTACCTATTATTGTGGATAATTATACTCCCAGTTATAATATTTAACCTTACAGCAGAGAAAAACCTTATAATAATAATTAGCGAGAGCTTCAGTGAGGCTAAGACTTAATATATATAGCTGAAAGTAACTACTAAGATTGTAGGGTTAAGAACTTTTATAAACCTCTTAAAGATAGAATCAAATAAAAAGCTTATAAAAACTAAGTATTCTATAATTTGTTATTCTTCTATATTCTTTATAATAGAACTAGAATTTCCTTTGAATCTATATAGCTACTTATAATTAGAGTAATATAATAGTGGATTCTAAATATTCCTTTATAACCTCTATAATAGAGAATATTAATATCTCCTAAAAAGTCTAAGTAATAGTATAAATACTAATATTAATAGATAGACTCTGAATATTCAGAAGAAAATTATCTAGCTATCCTATAATCTACTATATTAAGCTAATAATTTTAGAGATTAATTATTAATTAGATAGTATTTTGATATTATTATACTATATTAGTTACTAGATACTTTAGAATATTATAATATTATAATTACTGGGGTCTTAGATATTATATAGTTATACTAAAAGTATCTATATCTATATTAATATTATTTATATGTTAATATATTTAATATATTAAGATTATTTATTAATAAGAGTAGGCTGAATCTTACTATACTTATATAGAAATTATAAGTTAGTTTATATTAATAGTAGAGAACTTTTATATTAATAGTGGAAAACTTTTATATTAGGAGTGTGAAGTTTCGTCTTAGGGGTGAGTAGAGTATAGTGAGGATGTTAAGATTATAGATATAGAGGTTATAATAAGTATTGAAATAGAGTAGTTATAGTTAGTAGTAATTAAATCTCTTAAGATATTTAAATTATATATAGTGTAAGAGTGTGAGAATATAAGGATATAAGGGTATAAGGTTAATATAGAAGGAGTTATTAGTTATTTATTATTAAAAAGGTTAATTCGGGGTAGGTATACTAGCTGCTATAGCTGCGAGAGATTCGGGCCTAGATTAACTTAAGGCTGACTGTAGTAGTAAGTAGGGGAGTGGGAAGGCTGAAGTTATACTTTAGGGGGTAATATATCCACTAATAGTTATAATAGAGAGTAAGCTATTATCTCCTCCCTAACTTATACTTACTTTATAAATATCTTATATAATTTAGTATTACTAAAAAGAAATATCTAATAATTAATATTATGATATTAAGATAGTTATTTAAATATTATAAACTTTATAAAATATAGTAAATTAATAGAGATAATAATATTACTAATACTTTTGTAAAAGGTATGTTAAATTATACTCTTAAGAGATTTATTAACTTAAACTATATAACTATTTAAATAGAGAGACAGATAACTTAAGTAAAGTAAATAAATAAGTATTTAGATATTATTTAGGTAAAGAGATATAGATTATAAAAGATACTATTCTTTATATAAATAGATAGATATTAGAGTATATAATAAAAAGAAAAGTTACTAATATTAATTATATTATATTATAAAGTATATAGTAACTATATATAATACTATATATATAACAGTATACTCTCTATAGCCTACTAACTATAAATACATAGTATCCAGTATTAGCTATAGCTAAATAGTATAGTAATTAGTAAGTAATTACCACGCTATAGATCTAGAGCCTTATATAACGTCACACGATATATAATATAGTAATAATAATAACTGAAAACTAACACCAGTTTATATCTATATAAAGAGATCACATACAGCATACAATTACCCTAACAATTAAACTAATAATTCCTAATTCCTATTTATAGCCTCTGTTACTATTAGTTTAATTGTTAGGGTAATCGTATGCTGTATATAATCTCGTCGTATAGATGTAAACTGGTGTTCTGGTATTTAGTTAGTGTTCTTTCTATATTATGTAGTATATAGCGCTACGTAAGACTCTAGATTTATAGTATAGTAATTACTTACTAATTGCTATACTATTTAGCTACAGCTGACGCTAAGTACTAGGTATCTATAGCTAGTAAGTTATAGAGAGTATACTACTGTATATATAGTAGTATATATAGTTACTATATACCTTACAGTATAGCGTAACTAATATTAGTAACTTTTCTTTTTATTATATATCCTAATATCTATCTATTTATATAAAAAATAATATCTTTTATAATCTATATCTTTTTACCTAAATAATATCTGAATATCTATTTATCTACTCTACTTAAGTTACTTATCTCTCTATTTAAATAATTATATAGTTTAAATTAATAAATCCCTCGAGAGTGCAGTTTAGAGTATCTTTTATAAAAATATTAATAATATTATTATTTCTATTAATCTACTATACCTTATAGAGCTTCTAGTATTTATATAACTACCTTAATACTATAATATTAATTATTAGGTACTTCTCTTTAGTAATACTAAACTTTATAAAGTATTTATAAAGTAAGTATAAATTAGTATATATAATAGTTAGAATCTAAGGAAGCTTCTAATATTTAAGGATCTTCTTAAGTAATATAACTATAATATAGGTAAAGTCTATACTAACTACTATAATATAGATCTTTAAAGTAAGTATACTCCTAGTAGTTTTTTTACTTTTAGTAGATAAGTAATATATAAAATTACTATAGAGGTTAAACTAACTATCACTAATTACAGTCCCTTAACCTAAAATTATTATAAATCCTAATTAAGATAAGAAGTTAATATTATTAGTAAAAAAACTATTAATAAAAATATAAAAGTATACTTTAGAGAGGTTAAGTAGTATAAAGTTAAAACCTCAGTTAAGATACTCTATTTACTACTTAAGCTATTTATTAAGTATAGTAATATTATCACTTAAACGTTATTACTCTTAAGCTATATATAAGAAGTTAAATAAAGCCTCCAGTTAGTATATAGAGGTAAAGTATATATCGTACGCATATTATTTAATATATACCTTCTTAAGTACCTTAAGTATAGTATATATATTAATAAGGGTAAGTTTTTACCCTTAGTATTTTTACTATAAGTAGAGGTAATTACTATAGAGTAATAGAATATCTCTATTAAACGTGAGGAATATAGTCTCTAAGAGTATAATCTTAAGCTTCACTTTAAATAAGGTTTTTCTAAGCTTTTTATCCTCTTAGTAAGAGAATACTATATTAGAGAGGCTAAGAATATTATTAGTTTATATACTAATAAAGCCAAAAGTATTATTTTAAGTATATAAAATAAGGAGATATAAATTATATATTAAATTCTCTATTTATAACTTCTTCTTATGGTATGTAAAGTAATTACCCACTAGTAAGTTCCAGCTTTAGTAAGATTGTAAAATAACTTTATAATAATTATTATAGAGTTTAGAAGATATTACCCTTTAAGGTGTAAAGGCAGTTTAACTATAATATACTCCATAAACTCTATTTTAACTTAAATATAAACTTAAGTAATATTATAAAGCTATATTATTATATTTTTATACTTGAGGAGAGATAGAATGATAGTTAAAATTAACTATTAGCTACTATATTAGATTATTAGTAATTATATTAAAATCTCAAACTTACTACAGTCTCTAAAACTCTAAATTATAAATCTTAACTTTTCATATATTTTATTAATATCCTTATTTTTAACCTTATTAATAATATAAGATTTAAAAAGCTTATAATCTTTATAGAGAATAAGGTTATATTAAATAATCTTTATAATATTATTATTAATAATATTATTAACTTCCTTTTTAATTAACTTTTTAAATAGTAAATTAGATATTATAATTATATCTTTTATACAGAAAGTAAGTAAGAATACTAAATCTAACTACTTCTTAGCTATAAAGTATACTATAAAATAAGCTTCTTAGTTAAACTCTAGAAGTAGTAAACTAATTGGATACTTATAAATTATATAACTTAGAAGTTTCAGTATAATCTAAATTATTTATAGTTAAGATAGTAAATTACTAACTACTAGAGGGGGAAGAATATTATTATCTCTTAAGGTAGAAATAGTATAAAGTATCAGCTATATATTTAGAGTCTTAGGGATAGCTATAGACGAAATTCAAGTAGCTATATAGAATTATAAATTTCTATTTACTATTAGGTTACTTAGAGATCCTTAGTCTAACTGAAAGTTAGTATATAAAGTTATAAATACTAACTCTCATAAAACTATAGCTTCAGTTATATTATTATTAATCTCTTATTCATTACCTTTAAAATACTATTTTATAGTTATTAATTAAAACTATGAAGGATTATAAAATAGCTTAAGAATATAAATCTCACTATAAGTAGTAATAAGAGAATATAGCTTTTACTAGCCTTTTTTCTCTCACTATATATATATAAGAATCTAGAGTGGAAAAGTTATTATATGTAAAGTATTAAGGTTATTATATATTACTAAAGTAATATTAATAGTTTACTTTATATACTTATAGTAAACCTCCTCTATAGCTTTATATACAGCTTAAGCCTAAATAATAATATCTAGAGAGGAAGCTAAATTTTCCGTAAAATATAAATATAGTCTAAAAATAAGCAGTATAAATATAAAACTATTCAGGCTAGTAATATTATTAATTACCTTATATACTACCTAAAGAGATACCTCTTAAGTAATAGTGGGAAGCTCTATATAGTAAATCTTATATATATAGTATAGAAGTATATAGTAACATTTAACTTTACTAATATTATTATATACCTTAATAAGTATAATATAAACTATTAATCCTATAGTTTTTACTTCTAATCTGAAATCTTTAGATTAAAAAGTTATATTTATATTAGTAGTAATAAAATTAGGAGGACTTTAGTATATATTAATTTAATATAACTTAAAAGCCTCCTATATTATCTTTACTAATAAGTTAAGTAAAAATTAAGTAATATTAAATACTATAGTAATATTAATAATATAGAGTATATTATAGTTATTAANNTAATATTAATAATAATCTTAAAGTTAAAGTTAATATTACCTTAAATAGTAAAATAAAATTATAAGGAAGCTATACTATATATTTAATAATAGTAGTAATATCTCTTAAGGATTTTAAGAGTATATTATTTAACTAGATATCCTACTTTAGTGAGGATACTATAAAAGTATACTATATTTAGATATCTAAAGTAGTAATAGAGTCTCTATATCTCTATCTCTATAAAATATATAGAAGTAATTATTCTCTCTATATTAAGAAGTATCTATAAATACTCCTATTTTCAAATAATTAATATAATCTTTTTACTTTAGTGGAGCTTATTATAGATATTATTAAATATTATACTAAAGTAATTTATATCTATAAGGTAGAAGAGGAAAGATATTTTATAAGAACCTATATGAAATATATAATACTAAATAATGCAAATATATTTATTACTCTAAATATTATAATAAAAATAACTTCTCCAAAATATATTATAACTAGTTTACCTTATAGAGATATAAGAATAATAAAAGAGATAATAAACTATTTTAATATAGTAAACTAAGAGTATCTAATAGTTAAGAAATTAGTAATATCTCAGTTAGATAGAATACCTTAAAATATAATACTTAAGTAGTAGCCCTTAAGTATAAAAATATATATAGAGGTAGTAATATTATCTATAAGTTTACTATAAATAGTAATATTTTTAGTAAGAATATAAATTATTACTTCATCTTAGAGGATTCTAGTAATTTTACTTCTATTAAGAGTAATAAACTCCTCACTATAAAATAATATAAAAAATATCTCTAAAGTAAATCCCACAGAATAGCCTTCCTTAAAGTTAATATCTATTTAATATTATATAATAATATTTTTATTAATATTAACTTCTAATAGAGCCTTAAAGTTATTATAATTAAGACTATTAATATTTTTATAGTTTATAAGAAAGATATAATATACTATTATAAAGTATACTTTAGAATTAATAATTAACTTATATCTATTAAATATAGTATATCTCTCCTTAAGAATATACCTTATAGACTAGTAACTAGTTTTACTATATATATAATATTTTTAATTAGTATAGCTATATATAAATATTAAAAGTAGATAATAGCTACCTAGAGCGTTAAGCTATATATATATATAGAAGTATAACTATAATCTTAAAAATTACTTTAAAGTAAGTTATATATATAGTTAGTCTAAAATTAGTCTCTAGCTACTTTTTAGTAATTATCTTTATTATCTTATAAGTATTATATCTTTTAGATTAATAAGATATTACTTATAGAGAATTATAACTAATTATAGAAACTCTAGAAAGTTACTAAAAAGCTAAAGAGAACTAACTAATACTTTAGTATATTATAGTATATATTTATAAATTAGAGGTAGAAGATATTATCTATTTAGATCTTAGTAGGGAAAGCCTTTTAGATATATATAAGCTTTAAGATTAAGAACTTAAGAACTTTCTTTTTACTCTTATTAGAATTCTCAGTGTTACGGGCCAGCCCCATACGGAACACGCTACAGAACACCCTACTTAAGTGCAGCCAGACAACAAGTGGACGACTT